>PVKN010000045.1:0-132500 GCA_004027915.1 Capromys pilorides | reverse complement strand
CATGCCTGGCTGCCAGTATTTTTCTTAGTCTGTTATTTATTCTATATTTAGAGTGTAGGTTCTTTTACCCTGCACCATTTTTATTTGATTTTAAAATGTCACAGTGATGTCTGTAGAGTAGATAGTAGAAATTCGTGGCTGGTCACATTTCTGAATTTGAATGGGACCAGAAGTCCTCTCTTGAGGAGGATGGGTAGAGTGTGGGGCAAATCATGTTAGGAGGCTGATGTTTTGCCCTCTGGCAAAGAACCCCAGATCTTCTGAGACCCTTTCTCTCTAAGAGAAAGATTGCTGTGGTGTTTTCAGCACATGCTCCTTACCTAAGATTTCCATGTTCTGAAGAGATCCCTAGGTGCTGCTATGGGGACGGCAGGGTTCCTGCGCAGCCTGTGAAGACCCTGTTGAGACGCAGGCTTTGTCAAGGTAGGTTGTTTCTCTATGCTTCATTTTAACCTCTAAGATATTGCCTGCTTTCTGGCTTATGCCAGTTTCTGCCCGTGTAATCTGTCTCCTTAGAATGTCACTTGAGAGCAAAGACACGGCCTTCTGTCTCAGTCTTGGATTCTGCACTGTCTCTGGTAGCCAGTGCAGAGCAGCCATTTCCAAGTAGTAAGCAGCTGACCAAACCGATGGACTCTCGCTCATTTCCTTCTCCCGTGCCTGCCTCTGAGAGTCGCTTGTGTTTCTCCAGAAGGGTTGAAGACCTTGAGGCCAGCATTACAGGGTATCGGCGTCAGTGAAGTTGAGACAGCAACTTGGAAACTATGAAATTGTGGGAAGAAGGAGAGACAAGCAGGGAAGAAGCCCCTGCACCCATCTCAGGCTTTCCACCCTTAGTACCTCCGAACCATCTTTTCCTGAACATCAGTTCTGACAGATTATTCCACAGGTTATTTATTGAGTACCTGCCAGGTGTTTGCTTTGAGTGGGACCCTTCGTGCAGGACAAAGAGCAAGTCATTGGCTCTACCCTCTGGGAGCTATTCTGCAGTTTAAGATTTCCAAATTTGCTCAGGGAGACGGGTAAAATAAAACACAGATGTCCACGTGACCCCTCGTCCTATTTTGAGTCCCCCTTCTGTCCTTGCCTGCTCCTGTGTGAAGCTGGTTGAGGCTGTCTTTTTCAAAATCAACTCTATGGAAGCCATTGGAGCAGCCGTATAGATAGCTATTTGGTCAGTTCAGTTAGTCTTTTAAAAATTTAATTAACTAATTCATTAAATTTTCAGTTCAGTTAGTCCTGAACTGAAACCTGGCATTCATTCATTTATTTGTATATTCATTTGCTTAGTTCATCATTCAACAAAAAGTGGCACTGTCCATATTCACTAGATTAGCCAAGATTTTTTTTTTTTTTTTGTTTTTTTTTGGTCTGTTTGAGACAGGATTTCATTATGCAGTTCAGGCTGGCCTTGAGCTCTCACTTTGTAGCCCAGGCTGGTCTCAAACTCTAAACAGTCTTCCTGTCTCAGCCTAGTGAGTGCTGGAATTATAGGTGTGCGTCACCACTCCAGGCAAGCCATGTTTTAAGTACATAGGGCGACTGTGATGCTACTCCTTTTCTGTTAGGTTGATTGGTTAGTGGCGGAGATAAAATTGTTACTAAAAAGTTTCACTCTGTGGGTTGTCTTCCAACCTGCAGGTGATTCAGTAGATATAGTACCATTTCTATCTCCTTGATACATTTTTAGAAAATAGTTGGAAATCTTAGGGTCTAGAATAACCTGATATTCCAGTTGGAGAATGTATCCCTGGTGCTTGTCACACAGTAGGGGACCAGTGAATGTTGAGGGATGGAGTAAGGTGTGAAGAGAAGTTACTTTGGATGAAGGGGGTGAGAGGGAGACCTGAATGGCAGGGGTGACACAGGGGACTGCAGTGTACATAGGAAGCTGGTCACCACATTTTTGAGGCCTTTTACGTAGCTGAGGAATTTTTTTCAGATTTTGAGGACTAAACCTAGGACCTCACATGCACTAGGCAAGAGCTCTGTCTCAAGTATGTACAATTATTTTTATTCTTATCCAATGTGATTGATCCTTTATCTTTGCTGAAGCATTCGGGATTTAGCTCTACTGAGGGAGCAGGGAGATAATTTAAGGCATGGTGCTTCTAAAAGTTTGTTTTAGTTCTTATCAGCATTCTTTCCAGGAACAGAACATACTTTCCAATACGTGGGACAGAGGTCAGGATGGAAGTTAATGTGTTCCCTGGAATGTTTCAGGCATGCGCTGCTTTTTACAGAGGTATTGCAGTGCTTCCTATAGGGATAGGCTAGGTGCACAGAAATAAAGTTTTTTGGACACTGTCCTTCCCTCCCTCCCTTCCTCCCTCCCTCCCTTCCACTATTGCATGGGGAGGGAGGCAGAGAAGGTGTGCAGGATATGGGGTAGGATGGAATATTACACCCTTGGCAACCCTGTTGGTCTGTTAATTCCGCTTCCCCCACCTAAAGATCTTTCGCCTTTTATCACCATCTCTGGGAAGGTTGTTCTGGAATGCGCAGCCATTCTGCTATTCTAGAAGTGGACTGTAGTGGGGAGAGTACTCACTCCTCTGGCACAAAGTGTTTGGGGTCTGTCTCCTCTTAGAGGTCAAAGGTGAGACAGCCTTTTTGTTGGTGTTGTTTCCCTCCCCCCCCTTTTAAACACCCTTTCCTTGTTATCTCGACTTCCAAATGTCAGCTTTGATGTCTATTGTTGGGACTTCAAGAGGACTCTTAGCACGTAGGGCAGGTGTGGGTTTTAGTGAGCAAGCGAGAGTTGCACATTCTTCTGGGGCAGAGAGGTGATCTGGTCCCACCACATCCTGACCCCCACTCAGGGCTCCCGGAGGCCATGCCTCTGCCTGGGGTGGTGCTTGCTTGCACTTGATAGGCTGGTGGTCGCACATGAGGTCTCCCCCTTCATTTTCAAGCCTGTCCGAAGGGATCTGTCTTCCTTCAGAGCAACTGGAGAGGGGTTGTCTAACAGGCACGTATTAAGGTTTCATTAATCAAAGACACTTCCACTGCCCCTTTACAGAAACACAACTGCTTTGGCTGTCTTTTGCTGACAGCTTGCTAATTTATCTTTCCTGGAGGAAGGGAGGGGAGAGGGACAGTGAGGCAGGCGGTGTTCCTGCTCTGCAGCAGGAGTGATGGCCCAGTGTGCACCTGGGAGGTCAGGGGTTCGCTTTCGGGGCTGCACGTCAGCTTCGCACGCTTGCTGAGAGCCGCAGACAGCCGGCTGCATCCCTCCTACCTCGTCCCTGCGGCAGAGTCAAAAGTCGCTGAAAATAGCTCTAGGCGAGAGGTCTACGTTGTTCTACCAGTAAGAAGAATTTTCACTTGTCAACTCCAGCCCCAAGATTTACTGAAACTGTAGGCAGAAAACTCTAGAAGAGACGAGTACAGGTGCATGGCTGCTGTAGGCGAAGCATGGAGTGGCGCAGTGGAGATGTTTGGCCCTGGAGGTCCCTGCCCTGAGGTGTGCACTCGTCTCCTCAGGTCTGCTGAGCTTCCCCTGTGCGGGTTGGAATCTGACCTTCGGTAACCTTGGATCACAGTACAGACAGGAGCATTTGGAAGCCTTGCACGCTCTTAAGTAGGTGACTGAGCCCTGCAGTTTTTTAAAGCTAGTCCTCTTCTGGGGAGGGAGTAGCTTTGAACTCATGTTATTGAACTCATCAAATATTTACTGAATACCTACTCTAGGTGTTTGGCTCTGTGGAGAAGGGATGGTGAGGCATAACCTTTCTCCTAGCTTTTAATTTGGGCTTAGAACTAGTACCCAAATGGCTGCAATAAAAAAGCAGAAGAAAAATATTCCCCAAGACAAGAAAGGCAGTGGAAGCTGCAGGAGGGGTGTGATCACGTCTGATGTGTTTGTTCATGAGTCCTACTGTATGCCAAACGGTGGAGACATAGAACTCTGAAGCCCTGGTCTTTGTTCCCAAGAGTCTAATAAGCAGGTGGAGAGAGGTGGTCACATAGATACGATACATCACACCACCACAGAAGCAAAACAAAGGAAGAATCAGACGTATGGAGTGGGAGTGAAGCAACCACTGAATGCTTTTGAGGGCTGTGCATAGGATGCTGCTGAAGAGGTGATTTCTAAGCAGTATGTTAAACGATAAGACATAGAGGCAGGCTTCTTGGACTAGAGGGAAAGGCAGCCCGGACGGAGGAAGCAGCACGGGCAGGGCTGGCTGGGCCGGGCACGGTTTCAGGCTTTGGGTGTCATTGGAGCTTGGAGTGTGTGTAGAGGAAGATGGAGATGGTGACGAGAGGGAAGGTGGAGCCCGCTTGCTCACCAGGAGAACGTGGACTTTATTTTGCGTGGTTGGGAGAAATTGTTGAAAGGGCTTGGTGTGAGGGCTCTGTCCTAGAAGGAGAGCGGTCCTCGAGGGCATCAGGGTGGGTGTGTGAGAGCAGCTTGGAGCAGCCTTCGTGTTGGAGCCACTTGAGTGGTTTGCCTGAGCAAGGGTGCAGGCTGGTGGTGGCAGTGACCAAGAGGGCAGGACAGATCGATGATACACTAAGAGGGGTTGTAAAGAAGGGCGGGGGAGAGATTCCAGAGCTGGTAACTGGCGGATGATGGAGGTAAGGGAGAGGTTCTGGGTGGGAAGATACCTGAGTTTGTCTCTTAGACTTGCTGTTTGAGGGGATCTTAGAAAACTTTTATGTGGGGAGCTGTGTATTACCAGTAGGTCTTACAGAAAGGATGTTTTGACATGCAGAAGATGTCCACATAAAGATTCAGTTGTATTTATTGGCTTTCGGTGATGTTTTTGCCTGAATAAGAACAGCAAGTATCTGAATTCCACTGTAGCAAACAGTCTTTTTGGAGTTCTCTGAATCATGAGAAGTGTGTTTATCAGAGACCTTTATTCTTGTATATGATGACATCTGAGGAAAAGAGATGGATATTTTCCTTAGGTCTGGACTCGCGAGCCACGAGCTCTCCCTTCACTCCTAATTAATCCTTTGTAGTTAGTGATTGATGAAATCAGGCCTCTGTGAAATTTTAATCCTTGAATGTGTGTACACAACTGACTTTATCATAGGACCCCATGTGAGTGTGAAATTAGTGCATGGAATCTCTTGCATATTTGATTACTTTATGCAGTCCACAAGGTCTGGAGCACACAGACTGGAAACTGGGGGGGGGGTGTTTGGAGGGTGGCAGTGATGGGCTTGACTCATGCTCCAGCATACATCCTGGTATCATAATGCTTGGCGATTATAGTTAGATGCTTTATGCGAGAGCAGCGCTCTTCCTTAGGTCTAGGAGGACAAAGTGACCAGAACTTCAGTGTCTGCTTCATGTTCCGTTTCTTGTTTCTGAGAGGTAGAAGAGAAATAGGCTTCTAATAACAAGAGGACAGGAGTGTGCCTCTGTGGTCAGGCACTGCTGTGACCTTCATAAAGGTTTTTTGTGTGGCTCCAAGCCACAGAGCCTAACTTGGAGCAGTAAGGAATAAGGGATGCATACATTACTCCAGCAGGGACCTGGAGTTCAGGTTGACATTTCAGCTTGGCCTCTGTGATGGAGTTTAGGGAGAGGATGTGTGTGTGTGTGTGTGTGTGTGTGTGTGTGTGTGTGTGTACACTTCATTCTCTACCACCGATGCCACTTTTGCTAACGCTGGAGCCACCTGTGGGATTTCTCAGTGTGGATTTCCTTCAGAGTCGCTCTAACACAGATCCCCTTTCACAGGCCACGCAAACCCTCTCTCCTTGTGAAACAAGAAAGACAGACTGTCCGTAGGTCCCACGGGAAAGCATGATGGGATTCCTAATCTCCCTGGTTGGGTAGAAAACTTCTCTTTGTGTCTCTGCAGTGGTAGGAGATCAGTAGCTCTTGTACTAGAGATATTGAGGTTATGTCAGCTTTTTGTCAGGCTTTAAACATCCTACTTTGGTTAATTTTCACACCTTTATGGTACTGCTGCAGCATAGTGTTGAAGACGGATAGAAGCACAGAGTGGTCAAGCATCTTGCCTGGGGTTGCACAGCTAGCAAGCAGTGGCGCTGAGTCCTGACACTGGTGCCGCAGCCTTCCCACTGAAGCGTGCGCTGCCTCCAGTACCTCTGGACACGCGGGAAGTTCTCAGCACTGTGGTTGTTGGCTCTGTAGTGAGCAGTGCCCTTCTTGGGCGGAGGAATCTCAGGGAACATAGATCCAAGTCTTGCTGATGGTTGCAGGGAGGGTACAGTCTCCATAGTGAAATAGTTGGAAAGAAAACTGGAGCCCCAGCCCAGGAAGCCCAGGCACAGCTCCTGGGGAATCCTGCCTGACGAGAGCTTGGAGAAATTGCAGAATTACCTGCAACCTTAGGGGTCAGAAGCTTCTCCTGTCCCACTTTCCTGGGGAGGAAGCTCTTCCGTGGATGTGCTAGGAAATGGTTAACCACTGATTCTTCAGGGGAAAACACCTGATTGGTAGCAGTTGTTGATTTCCATGATGTAAATAATCCCAGTGTGGCTAACTGCAGGCTGCTGGTGTGAGGTCACTGAACGCAGCCTTGGGAAGAGGTCCCACAGTGGATGCACTGGCTGCGGGGCACGCTGGCTTTTGCAGGCATTGTGGGTGGACCAGCAGTCCTGGTGAGCAGCCAGAGTTGGACATCCAGTCCTGGGTTGGCTGCCGGTAAGACGGGGCAGCTACTTTCCTCCCAACTCAAAACCCAAAATCCAGGGCTCTGCCTCTTGTCTTTGCTTTTCTCATACCTCATTATGGACCCTAGTAGCACCAGGGATATTTGGCAAAAACATCATTTAAATCTGGACATCAGTTATGCTCACAAATATTGTTTTATCTGATCATCATAATGATCCTATGAAATACTGGCTCTTATTGTCTCCATTTTATATCTGATGAAACCTAGACCTGGAATGGGTCATTTGCCCAGGGTTACATAGACGTTACATAGACGCCAAGATTTAAAATTAAGACTGGATGATCGCAGGTCCCAAAGCCCTGTCCCTCTGTGTCACATGTACTTTTTATGGCATTGCACGGACATCTCCCCGTTCTGACATTACTCTTTTGGGAGAGACTTGCAGCGTAATCTTCATTCCTGTCAGCAGCTCTCATTTTGGGCTGTCACGACGGATTCTCTGAGATGAGAGGTGTTATGACCCCATCTTCGGTGAGTTTGACTGTGTGGCCCTGGCTGTCCTCTAAGACTTTCCTGAGTCCCAAGGCCACAGATTTCACGGAGGACCGAAATGGCTGCATTCTTCATAGACACTGGGTTTGCCTGTTCCAAAAATGGTGATTTCTATAGCAACCATTTATTCTAGCAGATGTGTGCCTGGTATGGTTGGCAGAGAGGGTGGGATCAAAAATGGAAACGGCCTTTTATTCTTTGCTTCCTGAATGCGTGCCCTGTATGTGCGGCACATAGGAGGGGAAAACATGGCATCCTTCTATCTATATAAGATCCGTGGCGCTGCAAGAAAAGTCTGTGCTGCTTACGATTGGCTTTTACCTGGAGCTGAAATAGGGCTGTGCTTGGCGATGGAGTGTTCATTGGCAAGTGTACCTGTTGATTTCAAGTCAGTGGGTGTCAATCATTTTAGTTTCTGTGGAATGTAGGCGGATACTTTTTTTTGTTTGTTTTTTTGAGACAGCGTCTCGCTATGCAGTTCAGGCTGGCCTTGAGCTCCCTTTTGTAGCTCAGGCTAGTCTCGAACTCACCGATCCTCTTGCCTCAGCCTCCCAAGTGCAGGGATTACAGGTGTGCGCCACCTCGCCCGGCTGGCTGATACACCTTTTTATTAGGACAAAATAGTGTGGCTGTTCTGCGTGGAGAGGATATGACCTGGCTTCAGAACACGAAGTCTGCCTTAATGTCTGTTAGTAGGGCTCTTTCGGTTATAGGTCAAAAAGAAAATCCGTGCCATCTTAAGCTGAATAAGGGTTTTGGCACAACACAGGAATATTCTGTGGCTCCTGAGGACAAGAACATAACCCTGCATGCTTTGAAAGGCAAGTGGACAGAATTAAGATCCAGTTGTCGGGAACTCTCTCTGTCTCTCATCCTTATTCAGTCCACGTACCTGGTTTCATTTTCATCTTTGTACAGAGCACAGAAAGAATCTAAAAGTGACTATGTGTGGACCCCCAGGATTACATGTGACAAGGCCTGATTCTAAAGCATCAGAGACTCTGTGGGATGCTGCTGCGCCCCAGTCACTCACTGTGGCAGAAGGCTCTGTGATGAGGATCGTTGCCTTAGTCTTCTCACTGCCATAACAAAATACTGCTGACCGCATGAGTTAAGCAACAGAAATGTATTTCTCATGGTCTGGAGGCTAGCGAGTCTAAGATCAAGGTCCTGTAGGGTTCAGTTTCTGGTGAGGATTCTCTTTCTTTTTACTGTGTCCTCTTCTGGTGGAAAAACAGAGCAAGCACTTCAGGGTCTCTTCTTTTTCTTCTTTTTTAATGTATTTGGTACAGGGTCTCACTACGTAGCTCAGACTCATAGCGATCTTCCTGTTTTCAGCCTTCCCAGCACTGGGATTACAGGCATGCACCACCACGCCCAGTCTTGGTGGCTAGCTCAGTGCACCGTGGGTGGGGTTGGGGTGTTGAACCCTGGTTCCTGTGCTTGCCTAAGAAGGCGCTTAGTCCTCTGAGCTATCTTGCCTGCCCAGGGTCTCTTGTTGTAGGGGTGCTAATCTTATTGGATTTGGGCCCCAATATTATGGTCTCATTTAATTGTAGTTACCTTCTTGTAGGTTCTATCAGTAAATACAGTCACATTTTGGGTGAGAGTTCCTATATATTAATTTTAAGGATATGTACTGAATTCCATAGCATTTATGTGATACAGCATTGGCCTTGTGGATTGCAAGAAGGTTCACTAGGGAGACACAGATGGGAAGGGTGAGCATGCTACAGGCCAGGTGCTACATTTTTGATTAATAGCTATGCTGTATGTGTATCTGTACACATGTGTATGCATATCCAATGTTTATACATATATGTGTATTATACTACATGTGTACACATGTACATAATATAGGTACATTATATATATGTGTGTATGAGCACACACATACCTGTGTATTTGGGAAAAGGAAAGTTAGAGGATGGCTGAATGCCTGTGGGCTGTGCTCCGCCGATTGACACCAGGAGTTTGAAACTGAGTGTAAATTCTCATTGCTTATGCTTCTGGGTTCTCTGCCTTCCTGAGGAATAGTCAAGAAAGAGCTGGATTTACAGTGGCCAGGCTCTAAGCTCTGTGTTGCAGAGGAGTTAAGTCACTCTTCTTGACAATGGCCTTAAAATAGGTTTTTAATAAAATGGAGAGAGGAGCTGTGGGGCCATGCGGGCTGTCACCTATGGCTAAATGGAAACACGGGCACGAGGTCGCCTTCGGAAGCCTCTTGTGGCGTACACTCCTGTGCCAGTGGGATCCATGCTGTGACGGAGACCAGATGATGAATATATTTTTAAACTTGGAACCCATGAACTACTTATTATTTCTGAATTAGGAATCAAAACATATGAATAATCTCAACAGGGTTTCGGCAGATGTATTCTGCCTTTAAGGTCACTTTTCTTTGCGGAGGTGGTCGGGGGCGATGGGGAGTGAAGTCCAGCTCCCGTTCTCTTTGTGAGTGTGATGTCCGACGTGTCACGGACGTTCAGAGTCAGCGTGACGCAGGGCCCATCGCTGCGGGGTCAGGTAACCCATGGGAGCGAACGGGCTGCTTCATTTTTTTTAATACGTCAGTGTCAGTAGCGCATACAGGAGAGTGGTTGTGAGGAGACGGCCCTGGACGACCATGAGGACTGCACCAGCTCCAACCTGCAGTGACCTCCGATTTGTCCCACTTTCTGTTCCACCCTCTGCTCTCAGCCTTTCTCCCTGCCACTATTTCTCCATCCCCTGCCGGAACTGAGGTGTTCTGGAATTCCACCCTTGCTAAGCTCTGGGATTAGGACCAGTCATTTGGGAAGGGGATGGTGGGAGAGGGAAAAAAAAAATCCCCTAAACAGTTAACCCTCTTGAGCCCACAGCAGCAAGGAGCCCTGACCATTGAAGCCACTGGCAAATCAGTGCCTCTTGGCTACAGCCTGGAAACCTGAGCTTCATCCAGCAGAAGGAGACAGTTAAGCTAAGCCTGGCTGATGGAAATCTCCTTGTCCCTTTGTGACTGCAGGGTGCACCTGTTCCAGCCTCTCATACGTCCCCTTGTTAGTCAGACACAGGTATTGAGTGACCACCGAATGTGAGTGTGGCATGAGGCATGGGGGGAGGAGAACAGTTGGTGGGCATTGGAGGCCGCGTGTGGACCTCGGAGCCAGCCTGGTGGCCTCGGCTGGCTCGCCCCGTGCGAAGCCAGCAGCCCCGTGAAGGATGCAGGAGCTCTGAGTGCGCCTGAACCTCGTCTTGGAACCCGGCCCAGATGTCAGCTCCGCCCTTCACCACCCACCTGTTGTCCTTCACAGTCAAAGACCAGTGGCCACCGCAATGCACACTGACTTTGGGAAGTGAAGCAAATCCAGGCGTGAAGAAAGTGAACAGTCCCTTTCATCTGCCCGCTTCAGCCCTCCTGCAGGGAACTGTGTTTTGTTTTTATGAAGTAATTTCAGAGCCTGCTTTTCAAATTGTTGTCCCACTGCTCTCTTTCTTCATCTTGCATAACCGGAGAGCAGCCCTTTGAGGTAGGAAGGTGGTGGTGCCCCCGGCCGCCTTAGATGCCATAAAGTGGTGCCCAGAGGAGGTGAGCAGGGTGTCCAGTGAGGTCCAACTGCTGTTGCGTGCCAGGGCAGGACTCCCAGTTTCCATGTGGCCCCATTCTCGTTTTTATAATTCCCCCTCCTACAACTATTCCTCCCCAGCTAGCTCAGTTCCCTCCCTTTTGTTCTGAAACAGGGTCTTGCTTAGTCATTAAATTGCCGAAGTCATTAAATTCCCAGTTCTCCTGCCTCAGCCTCCCAGCGTGCTGAGGGTTACAGCTATGTGCATGGCTCCCATAGGACTTACTTTCAGCCAGGTCTGTAGAGGAGGCTTCCCTTCTCTTTACAAGGAGGCAATGAGTCTAGGAAAGGCCTCGAGTCCTCCCGTTCTGCTTCCCCACATCCATGGGTGTCTTCCTAAGCCATTTTGATTTCCCCCTTGGGTGGAGCTTGGGCTGGTAGGTATAGGCCACAATGGGCTAGAGAGCTAGACCTGGTGCCCGTAAAGGTAATTTATTCCATAAGACAGTCTGCTTTAGAATGCAGAGGCAGCAGGGCACTAGAGGAGCAAGGCAGTCCTCCTTTCGGAAAGCCAAGAGCCAGCTGTGGGTCTGCACATGCCATCTTGGGTCTGCATGTGTCCCTACTGGTGGCTGTGGGAAAGGACAGAGTACACTGGTCAGCCTTACCCTCCTACCTCTGTTAAATGTGCCTTCTTCAGTGGAAGTGGTGGAGCAAGCTGCCCTGGGCTCCTGCCCAGTTAGGGGCTTTTTGGCTGTAAGCCTTATGAATCCTCCCTGAAATCCATTTCTTCTGCTTAGGTGTGGATCGCGCTTATATCTACGGCTCCCTCGGCTCCCTCTGCTCCCTAGGGGAGCTGTGTTTGCTGCTCTGCATGGAAATACCTGGGAGGGGAGCTGTGAAGCAGGTGGTTCCTAGCCCCTTTGCCTGGTTTCGTTGGCCGTGCAGAGTTTCCTGGCAGCTGCTGTGCGGCCTTCTCCTTCCCTTCAGGTTGTGTCACATTATTGAGGTGGTAGTGGCCCTAGCTGGGCCCAGTCTGTCCTACTCAGCTGAGCCCCTGGGCTAGCACCAGGAAGTGTGTTCCTGAAGGATGGAGGCAGGAGCAGGGCTGCTGTGTGTGTGACAGGCCTTCCTCGTCAGGCTCTTGTCCTGCAAATCCCTAGCCCAGACGTGCCCTCTCTTCCAGGGTAGCCCACAGATCAAGAGATTCTGAAAGTACCCCGGAAAGCCACCTGACATCAAGATTCCATGGTGCACATGTTAAAAACTCTTAGCCTGCTTGGATAAGGCCAGAATCAGAATCCCTGGGGTAGCATAGACATGTATATTCAATGAGCTTCTTGGATCATTCTACTGCACAGTGAAATTAGAGGGCCATTTTTAGGATTTAATTTCACATCCGGTCTGTGTCTCCCCCATTTCCCCCCAGAAAAGCTGCTTTTGCTGCCCAGGCTGCTTCTTCAGGGAGTTGGAGGGGTTCCTGAAGCTGGTCTCTTGACTATGGCCACTGCTGAGCAAGAGTTAGGAGAGAAAAGGCTTTGAAGGGCATTCTCAGACTGGAGTTTTCACAGGGCAGCAGAGGAGTGGGGGGAAGAGGGCTCAGGGAGGGACCTGTTCTGTTGCTGGGGAACCCTGAAGCCTTCCACTGCCTGTCCCACCTTGTTCCGAGTGGGGCTTCAGAAAGGGTTTGGGGATTGCCCTGTGCCCTGAGAGGAGTGCAGCCCAGCAGCGGTCTTAGGATAGAGCTGCGGAACTGCGGTGCTGTCTCCTCCTTGCAAAGACAGGGTCTGGGCACTGAGAGTAGGGACGTCCTCGCTCTGTCCCACACCCCCAGCTGCATCACTGGGAATGTGAGGCGAGTTCATAAAGCCTAGGGGTCAAGCCTGGCAGCTGGGCTGTCTTTTTATGCTCAGTGTTGAAGGGACATCTGAAAATCTCTTTCCTGCCTGGGAGCTCATTGCCCTGTTGTTCCTTCCCCATTCTGATTGCTGCAGTGAGGTCCTAAAAACCATGGGAACGGGGGTGGTGGCGCACGCCTGTAATCCCAGCACTTGGGAGTCTGAGGCAGGAGGATCAGTGAGAGTTTGAGACCAGCCTGGGATACAAAAGCGAGCTCAAGGCCAGCCTTAACTGCATAGAGACCCTATCTCAAAAAGATGAGAAGAAACCACGGGAAGTGGAGGGCTGGGGAGGTAGCTTGGTAGTATAAGCACCTGCCTGGCAAGCACAAGGACTTGGGTTTGGTCCCTGGTACCACATGCCATGTCAGCCCTGTGTTGTGCTGACCACTGAAACTGGGCATGGTGGTGCATGCCTGTAATCCCAGTGCTGGGGAGGCTGAGACAGGAGGGCCACTGTGAGTCCAAGTTGTATAGTGAGACCTGTACCACATAAATAGATTTTTAAAAAATAAAAAACAAACTGTGAGAACTCGAGGCTTCCTTAAAACACGGGGAGCCCCAGGGAAGCCCCCCAGGTGCAGCACTTTTTTTGAGGGATCCATCCCTAGCTGAGGCAGGGACAGTTAGCACCTGGCCCGCTGTTGGCTGATGTTCCCTGGGAGTCTCCCAGCCACTTCTGCAGTGGCCTTATGAGATGTAAAGGGAGTGGCTGTGGTTCTGGAGGAAGGGGCTGCCGTCCACGTGGACAGGAGCATGGGGAGAGGGCTCAGCCTTTGCAGTCAGTCCTGGGTGCACTGGCTGGCACTGGTAGGATCGTGAGCAAGTTACTGAAACATCGGACCCTTAGTTTTCTCACCTGTAAAATGGGAGTAACTCGTAGTAGTTACCCCAGGGAAGTGTTACGAGGCTCTCACTGCCTGCCGCCTGGCCCGTAGCAAGCCTTGCCGAGCACCAGCTGGAGCTGCTGGCCTGGGTGTGCCTGGAGACTTGGGGTCTTTTAAAAGCGAAGCTCAGTTTCAGAGATAAGCACAGTAGTGGGTAGCTTTGGATTTGGGCAGTGAAAGTGGGAAGCCACTGTAGCCGGGATGTGAGTGTGGCCAGTTTGCCTTTCCCAGGAGCAGGCGTTTGCCTGTCGTTTGCTTCCTTCCCCAGGTGCCGTTTATTTTGCCAGCTCCATTCTCTGGGATGCTGGAGCACCCCAAGGGACAGAGAGCAGAGGAGCATAAAGAGGGTCTGCAGGACCCTGAACCCTGGAGCCAGAAGGGAGAGTGGGAGACAAGGCCCTGGAGGAGGGGGGAGGGAGGGATGGCCAGGCCCTGCTGTGTGTCCAGCTGCCTGCGTTCTCAGCGCACGCACCCTGACTCTTAGCCTTGGTTCCGAAGAGTGGCCTGCGGCAGCCCAGAACCCATTTGGCACTGGGTGCAGTTTTGTCCTTCAGCTCCCACGGCTACTTGCTTTTCTTTTTTTCAGTTGGAAAATAGTCAGCAAAATCCTTATTTCCATAAGCATTTTTCCCCTGGCTGTAAAAAGCTGAATCCCAAACCTGTTATTAGAGCTGTTCATGCTATTTTAATCTGCTCTGTTTGGAGGTGAGAGGGGAGCAGTGACTCTGCAATTACTGAGTGCATTTGATCCACGCGCAGTGCCGGAGCCGGCGAGAGCCCTCGGAGTGGGGTGGCGCTGTGTGTGGCAAATCGCTTTCAAATTTACTAAAAATATGCCCCTTTGTAGCCATCCAGATATCATAATTTTCCTCCCTGAGGCTCGATGAAATCCCCCTTGCTTCCTGCCGGAGGCTGGCTCCCAGCAGCGCCCCCTGGCCTCGGCCCACCGCCTGGGTCCCTTCAGGCTCGGTCTTGGCCTTTTGCTGGCATCCTGTCTGGTCTCTGCCGCCCTTCACCCCACCCCTGTTGCTTTCTCCCTCTGCATTTCCTGCTCAAAAGTGGTTTATATTCTGCTGCCCGGGCACACTAGTAGAACCATTTTTGGTTTGCCATGGTAAGAAGAAAAAAACACTTAGAATTTTAAATCTACCAACTATTTCACATTTAAACAAGCTGGCAAGCTGGAGCGACGCTGCGCCTCCTACATACAGTAATTGTTGCCTCCCCAGACTCCCTTCCCTATCTCTGTTCCTATTTCATTCACTTTTCTATTTGTAGCCAGCACAGAATACGGGCTTCTCCCCTCCCTCCCTCCCTCCCTCTCTCTGCATCCTGCTTTCTATCCAGTGACCTTGGTGTCCCCGAGTGCTGCACTGTAAATGAAATGTGGCATTGCCACATGTATCTTGATAAAATATATCAGTGGATGAATTGATTTTCATATTGATTTCCTTGAACCAGCAAGGTGTGTGTGGAAGTCAAGCATCTCTTAATGATGGTCCTAGAGAGAGGCAGGATACCTAGGGAGGAGGGGGCTTTGTTTTTCTTTCACTTGTGAAAAGTTTCTGTTTGTTAGCTTAGGAGAATGGCTGCTTGGGTTTGTGACAGGCTCATCCTGTCTAGGGGAGCAAAGAGCAAATGTCATGAGGGTGTGGCATGCTGGTCATGCCATACCCGGGAAAGGACTGTGCTCCCTCTGTGACTGCCTGGGCCTTTGGGAGAGCGCGTTCCGATACCTTCCCTTGTCATTAGAGAGGGCTGGTCAGTTTTCAGGTTATGCTGGAGGGGCTCGCACTCGGCAGTACGCAGGGGTTCGGCTGGGGAGGGGACCTGCAGTCGATCCCCCCTCTCTAGTTCTGTTTCGTTTTTCAGGCTGGCGCAGATGGGACACTTGTGCATCTGGGTTGATGCGGTGCCTTGGGGAGTGACGCGGGTGTGTATAATCCATGCCTGGGTGTGTGTTGGTAGGTGTGCTGCGTGTACGCACGTGAAGTCCGTGTGAGCCTCGGGTACAGGTGTGCAGTGGGTGGGGAGGCAACGGTCTCAGGCCTGCAGCGGCTTTATTGGCAAGCAGTGGGCGGCTGAAAGGACAGCATCCAGTGAGTTGATCAAAACCACGTTTTTTTCCCTCTGCAGTTGCCTTCCCAATTTCCTCTCCCAGCTGCTCCCAAATAAAATAGATGCTTGCAGTGATAGGTGAGCCCGTTTATGAGGCTGAGGAAGCATAGTTTCCGGTGATGCAGTGTGGAAGTCTGTGCTCACAGGAGGAGGATAAAACACGGGTAACTGGAATATGTGAAGCGTGGTGCCATGGCAGTTCATTACGTTTTCTGATTAGCTGAGGCTTACCTGGAAAAATGCTTTTGGTTATAAGGTCCGCTGAAATGCTTTGCGAAATAGTATGTTCTCTTACTGTTGTAAGTCTTAAGATGACGCAGTAATTGAGGTCTTTGACATTTCATGCTTCTGTGGCTCTGAGGGCTGGTGATTTGGTTACCACTTGATTTTGCAGGGGCCCTGAGAAGGTCCATAAATGACTTGGGTTACTGTTAGCACCAGTATGGTGGCCTTTTAGGGTAGGCGCTGAACAGGGCCGGTTTTGTGCTTGCAGGCGCAGTTAGTCTACTCCGCGCAGACATTTTTGTTGAATGTTTCTAAAACCCTTACATTGAACAGGACCATGACCTCTCTGACACCTTACAAAACAAAAACAAAAACAGAAAAACAAAAACAACACTAAAAATGCCAGCTGTGCCGAGGCTAAGAAACCATGTTCCTGTCCTAAGATATTCAAATGTTTTTGTCAAATCCTTTGTTTTCACTGATCTGCTTTTCCTTAAGAGTCAGGTGTTGGAAATGTTCTGACAGAAATGAAGCTTCTAATTCGTTGACATTTTTTATTCCACAGAACAAGTAGGGGAGCCTGCCAGTGTGCAGATAGGCTTGACCCCCCCCCCCCCAAGGGCTCATCATTGAACCCCCAAATTCATTGGATGCTGCGGGGACATTAAAGCCAGGAGGATCACAGCGCCAGCTTTATGTGGAGCTAGGTAGAACCAGCAATCCCAGAGGGGTATACAGTTTACCTCTTTCTTATTCATTCTTCTTCATCTTTGTCCTCTTTGCGCCCCCCCGGCCCCCATGAGACAAGGTTTCACTGTGCCTTGAATTCACTTTGTAGCCCAGGCTGGTCTCGAACTTGTGGTGGTGCTCCTGCCTCAGCCTCCCGAGTGCTGGGATTACAGGTGTGCAGCACCGTATAGAGCACCCTTTTCTTCTTTGCACCTCAAATCAAATTCTTAAAGCCTTTCAGTAGAACTTTCTGATGAGGCAATGTTTGTTCTATTGATTGCAATCTGGCAGTTATACACTTCAGAAGGCCTTCTGTGTATGTAGTCATGATCATTGATTTTGAAGGCACTTGTGTGAGTCTTGGGCAAATCCGTGTGCTCTTGGCATGGTGGGTGCACCTAAGGCATCCTAGGAGATCTTGCACAAATGCCTCATTTTCTTTGAAGATAATGTTGTAGTCAACAAATTCACATACTGAGAGTGTTAAACAATGTAAGTCGGTGGGTGTGGAGGGAATTGGGAAACGCGAGGGAGCGCCTTTAGTCAAGTAGAGGGAACGCTTTTACTTTTGGGCTTTATCTGAAATGCTGCGTCAGTGTCAGATGTTCTGGACCTGTCATATGTCAATATGTCATTTCATTAACCCGCACCCTTTCTGTCTAGAGTGCCATGGAAGAGTAGCGAGATGAAGCCAGTGTGTCCGTCAGGGCGTCTGGTAAATGCCTGTGAGTGGGTGGGAGAGACGGGGGTGGGCATGCTGCGCTTGGCCCAGTGCCCACCACTGATTGTGGGGGAAGGGGCTTGTTATGTAATGCACTTCAAGAAGGGGCACCACCGATTTTCCACATCACTCACAAAGGGCACTGCCATGAGCTGGAGCTCGGTTCATCTCTGAAGTCGTGTTTTATTGCTGTGTCTTCCTGTGCTCATCTGCAGGCATGGTGGCAGGAGGCGGGGCCTGCTGGTGGCATGGGATGGTGAGGTACGGGCCTGTTGTTCTTTTGCCTTCTAGCCATGTGATCTGGGACAAGCTGCTCCCACTCCCCGAGCCTCACGGGACAGCAGCGCACATCGCGTCTCCTTTGCAGGCTTGTTTTCAAGATGAGAATAGGAGAAAGTGCTCTGCGAACTGCCAAGAGTCGAGTAGCAGGCGTTCTGGCCATTGTTCTGCCATTACGCAGGAGCAATGCCATTTGCGAACGAGGACTTGAGTACATCTTAAGTACTGTTTGTGAGAAGAGCCAGAGCTTCGCAGCAGGCACTCCTTTTAGACTGGCATCGCGGATCACTCCATCTGCTGTTTGCCTGCTGAAATGTTAAATGGAATTGTAGGTGTGCTGGGGTCTTTCTGGGTGTACTACAGACTCAACAGGGTGCTATATGTCTCCTCTCCTTTCTCATAGATGGAAGTATATTTATAGTCTGGGTAAGTATAGTCAGAAGGTTCTTATAAAACTCTGTTATTACTGCAGTACAAAGTTAGAAATACTTGAGGTTTCGGCTTCTTGGCTCTTTTAGGCGGCAATGAATATTTTATGGGAAAGGAAATACTTAGTGTCGGACTCTTTTTATAGTGCAGCTACTCACAGGGCTGGTAACCTTCCAGATCTCACCAAAATCGGAATCACTGCCCCTCCGTCTCTGCTCCCTTCTTCACAAAATCTGCTGGTGTCCTGTCTCACTGCAGTGTCTGGGTTCTTTTGGTTGAACGGGCACCTGTTGGGCACAGCTTTGTGTCTTAACATCCTGAATTGGAGGTGAGCTACTGGCCAGGCCTGCTTCACCCCTGTCCCCCGAGGTGCTGGTTGGCCTCAGGAGGCCTGCTGGCGGAATGCCCCTGGGTTCCTTCTCTTGTGTTTTAATGCCATGCCCTCTTTGCTGAGTTCTGCCAACCACTGGAAGGAGGGTCTCCAAAATCCAATCTTGGAATCAGAAAAGCAACAGGTGAATTTGAAGTTGGGAAGGCCCCAAAGAGCTTTCTTTTCTCTGCTCTCACGGAGATGAGATGTCTCCATCTGTCCTTTTACTGTGGTCTTGGCAGTGACCTCTGTGCTAGGCAGGACGATGGCCTCAGCAGCCTTGGCCATGGCTTGCAGGGTCTGGGACTTGATGGGGAGGAAGGAAGTCTGTGTCCTGGCAGTTGAGCGAGCACCTGTGGAAATGGCTGCCCTGCAGCAGCAGCCCTGGCACAAGTGTTCAGCCGCCTCGGCCCCATGGAGCCTGTCAGCAGCCCCCAGCCCAGGCAGAGGGCCAGATCGCAGTGAGCCTGGCCACCCCGCCCAGGTAGCAGGTGGCTGGGGGCTCTGCTCAGAGTTCTCTACAGACGGGGCACATGCTTCTGTCTCCTGTGGAGGTGGGCCAAGCGGCCTTGCCATTGTCCCAGGGCCCACAAGATGCGCAGCAGGTGTGGACCAAGGCTTCTGATACACTTAAGGGCCGCTGCTTATGTGTGATAAGCACTGGCTTAGGACGGCATTTTTTTTTTTTTTTTTTTTCCCAGTTGGAGTAAGTGTGAAAAATGCTTGACATAATCTGGATATGGTTTCCACACTTAATTTAGTGGCGCTGTGGGAGCTCAGCAGGTTCCCTGCATTTGCCGTCTGCTCTGTCCCTGGTGTTTGTCTTGGCGCCAGAGTAGGTACAGAAAAAAGTGATTTGCACACCTTTGGCGGCTCTGTTTGATCTCCCCACTCTGTGTTTTTGCCAAGCAGATCTGTATTTCCTCGCTGCAGCTTGGGGCTGGATCTCTCTTTTTCTTTTTGTCTTTGTTTTCAAATTTGTCTTCAAATTTAACAATAAGACAGGCATTGGAGCACATGCCTGTGATCCCAGCCCTTGAGAGGCTAAAGCAAGAGGATTCCTGGGAGTTCAAGGCCAGCCTGAATTACATGATGACTGGTAGCAACAGATACGGTGGAGACTAGGGAGCTTTTGGAATTGTGGGCTTGGAGGTTCTTCTTTTAGTTACAAAGGTGGGGAAGGGGTAATTTATTATATAGAAGAGAAGAACATGGGATCAGTTGAGAGGCCCCTGTTGAAACAGCACAGCATTTTATACATAGGATCAATCATGAAGTTAGTTAGCAATTGACATCTAGCGTTGCTGTGTTTACCACATCGATGCATAGGAACTCTACAGGGCTTGCACAGTTGAAAATCATCAAATGACCTAGAAGTTGGACTCTTATTTATATATAACATCTTGTTTATATATTTGGTACAGGGTCTTGCTACATAAACTCTAGTGATCCTCCTGACTCAGCCTCCCCCACTCTGGGATTACAGATGTACGCCACCACGCCCAGTTTCGAGGCCTAGCATGCTGTACCAGAGATTGAACTCAGGTCCTTGTGCTTGGCAGGCAGGTGCTCAGCCCACTGAGCTATCTCCCCAGCCCTGTAAAATTGTATCGTAAACAATGAAAATATGTAAAAAATGAAACTGGAGAAGCAAGAAATAGGAAAAACTTATTAAGCACCTGTTGTATGATACACATTGCTATGTGCTTTGAAATAACTACCGTTGATATTAATTGCAAAGCCTAGGTTTAATGAATTCCCTGGTTCTGGGGCCTGGCTAATCCATAGGTGGGATTATTGTTTTTCGGGTCAGATAAAGCACCTGTGTTGAGTGAGTCACCCCATACCCAGAGTTGTGGCAGAGCTTGAGGAAGATGCAGAGAGGTGTGTGTGGAGCAGCGTCTTCTCTGGGGACTTCCTTCCATGTGTCCTTAAAAATGTTGTGCCGGTGTGCCCACGGAAGTGGGCATGGTGCCAGGGGCAGCTGTGCATTGTAGTGCTCCATAATTCCCAGGGCGCTGTGACTTGGTGCCAAGAAAATGACCTCTGGGTTTCCTCCTGGGATAGCCCTCTTCTGAAGAAAACCTGTGGGCACCTCTCATGGAAAGAGTGACAACTTCTGAGCATCGGCAGATTGGGACTGAAGAACCGACTCCCACAGTTACTTTATTTGTGAATGTGGTAGGCAGGACAGCAGCCTTCCAAAGACGACCCTTTTCTAATTCCTGGAGCCCTTAAGTACGTTAGGTTATGTAGCCAAGGGAATGAAGGCTGCTCACTGACAACTGTAAGATATGGAGATCACCCTGCCTTCCCCAGGCTCATTACAATCAGTGGACACATAGCAGTCTTTTAGTATGGAAGAGGGAGAGAGAAAAGTTGGTGTTGGTAGTGTCAGAACCAGAAAAGGAGGCAGCCAAGGAAGGATCCTGGCAGCTGTGGGTGGGCCCAGAACTGAGCAGCCTGCCTCTTGAAGGAGGTCTGGGGCCGGTGTCTCTGCTAGACCTTCCAGAAGCCGTGGAGCCCCGCCACCAACTTGATCTATATCCAGTGTGTGTGAGATCTATTTTGAGCTTCTTAACCTACCGAGCTGTAAGACAATACCTTTGCATTATTTTAAGCACAGAGTTTATGATAATTTGTGATAGCAACTAAAGAGAACTAATGCTACAAGGCAGAAGAATCTCTGCTTGCTCATCCCCAGGAACTTGGGAGCAGGGACTCTGTCTTTGGTGGTCTTTCAGGGCTTCTGCAGCTTAAAGTGACTCACAGAATCTTTTTAAACTAGAAATCCAGGCAAGATGGCCCTTGATCCAGCCAAGCCTCTTGTTTAGTTTCTAGGAAAGAGGTTTTGCCTTGCCCTTTCCTGGCCTCCTTCGTACAGTACCTTCTTGGGTGAGATAGGTCCTTCTCTGCAGTGTTGCAAATTCATTTGTGGGGATGGGATCTCATGTTGGGAGCCCTGAAGAAAGGAAGGCTGCCCTGGGTTTTGCCGAAATCCTTCAGCATGGGTCCTGGATGTTGTCTGGGTGCCAGTGTTGTTTCCAGCCTTCTGTTGCTCAGAGCCTTCTTTTAACTTATCTTGCTTGTGTGAGCAACCTGAGCACAGTTTGAAAAATAAGTGGATTCTCCCAGTCAGTGCTAAAAATAGCCCTGGCCTTCAAGTGCTGTCTTGTATGTTTGGAAGGTTACTTACCATTGTTTGGAGGGGAAGGGTGCTGTGTGTCAGACCAGTCAAAGCAGTTTTGGGAGTGGAGATTGAGTTGCTCTGGGAGTTGTACCCATGGGGAAGGGACACATGAGCACAGAAGTCAAAGGTGTGTCCAAGTGCTGTCCAAATCGGAAAGAGCATGCTTGTTTCAAAAGGATGGGGGGTGGGGGGACACTGAGGTCTGGGGCGAACAAGTGGTCCATGCAAGACCTTCAGGGAGTTTGTGATGGTATAAGAGCTTCTCCCCCCACCTCCAGCACACTTTGGAATATTCTGGGGTTCTCACACTCTAGCACGTCAGTTTGGAGACTGTGGGTGAATCCTGCCCATAGCTTCCAGTATCAGCTCTCTGACGGTCCCTGCCTCCCCCAAGAGGTATGAGAGCAAACATCAGGCAGATGGCTGTCTGCTGGCGGGTGGGGGTTGGGAGGCTTTATTCCCCATCACAGCACCTGAGAGAATGTCTGTTGAGGATCACTTTGTCTTGGACATTGCAGTTTTATTTTTAAGATTCACACACAGTTTAACTGCAAGGCATCAGACTCCTTGAAGGTTACCTTGTGTTCTCTCCTGGGGTTTATCGCTTAGGTTTGTGTTCTGTACTCACCCTGATTGTTCTGTTCTCCTAGGCCCCAGGTCTCCACCACCATCTTGTATTCTAAATGATGTTACTTTTCTGGATATAGGTAAATAGATCTTAGGAGTTCTGCCAGGAATGCTTCTGTTCACCTATTCTTGGGTGCATAGATGGCTCAGGGGCCTCTCAGGCCCTCTGAGTCCTATGATTCTAGAAGTCAAATTGACCTTGAACAGACCTTGAATGTGTGTCTTGTTTCCTGCATGCAGCAGTGACCTTTGGGGGACATTGTTCAGGGGACCGATCATTCTTTGTCTTTTGAAGTCAGCTACTTTCACTTCTCTACCAAAAGAGAATCCCAACTTCATTGTCATGAAGGTCACTGCCCGCAGCCCATTGAGCGTCAGAGTGTCATTGCTTTTCCTGATAATACTGGAATACTTGGCATCCTCATCCCAAGCTCTCCTGAGGAAAGGTTCGTCCAAGATGGGAGTGTCTCAGGAAAGAATGGGAAGAGAACTGAGAGAGAGAGAGAGAGAGAGAGAGAGAGAGAGAGAGAGGCAGGCTGGCAGGCTGTTGGTGCTTCTTTCTCTCAGCCTCACATGGGAAGGAACTTGGCTGTGTGCTCTTTGGGTGTACCACAGTGACACAATGTGGATATTCAGATAGCTGTGAAGTATTTATACAACTGGACTGGAGCATTTCCAGGCCGCGGCACCGCCAGTCCTCCCAGCCCCTGTGTGGAGAGAGGCCCAGAGGCAAGACAGTGAGTGGAGGGGATGTAAGTTGACTGATCTCTCTCTTACAGTTTATTAAGGTTGACCATGCGTCCCTCTTTGGGCTAAGAGACCAGCACAGATGCTGTGGAGCACACAGCAGCGTGGGGAGCTGCTCTCTTGAGCTCTCCACTGGATCTCCTTCCCTTGCGAGGGAGGCAGAGATGGGAAAGGCGCTGCCTGGATGGATGGTCTGAGCACAAATTCAGGAGGAGCAGCTGAGCTCTGTCCTCTCTGCCTGGGAGAGGTGGGGAGGAAACTTCTCCAACAGGTGCTGCTTTCGTAGTTCACAGAGGAGGCAGTGATCAGGTGTACCCAGAGGGGCACTCAGGTCTGGGGTGAAAGTGTGCGTGGTGGCTGTCGGCAGGCATATCCTCCAGGCCTCAGCTTCCGAGCTGGAGGAGCAGTGGGTGGAAAAGGGGGCGACCCCCAGGGTCAGTCAGAGCCTCCATTCTAGAGAAAAACAGACCATGTGACTGAGCACTGAGATTAGTATTTCAGTCTTGGTGGACTTATTTTGTAGTGGAGGCTATGATAGGACAAAAGAGCTGTAGGAGGGATTCATAGGGGTGGGACGGGGGCGTGTCCCTAGATGGTGACAAACCTTACACAGACTAGAGGTTTTTTTAGAAAATACATACTTTGCCTGACCCTACACTCACGCCTTCCCTATCTTGGCATGTGTTATCGGCACGCGCCGTTTTCAAGCCTTTGACAAGTTGTGTCCTCTCCTTAACTGTCAGGTCCTTGAGGGTGCAGCCGGGGTATTAAGTTTCCTTGGAGCTGTCCCCAGTGACTACACTGTGCGCTGCATGGAGAAGACAGCAAGTGTGGGTGACCTGGCTTGCGTGGAAGGGGCACGGCCGAGTCCCTCACTCCTAGGGGAGCTGCTTTTCCTGTAGGCCCACATCGGCTTTCTCACCGTCTCCAGCCCAGCTTTCTCAAAAAGAGGCAGAAATGAATCCGTGAGGATGTATAAGATGAAAGGTTTGAGACACCAACTTGTGTGGGAATGGAGGGGTTGCTGGAACAGAGGCTGTTCACCCTCCCGAGGGCTAATGGCGCCTTTCTACAGGATGTCACCTTTGTATTTTTATATTTTGTAGTACTTGGGATTGAACCCAGAATATCCTACAAGCTTGGCAAGTGTTCTGCCTCTGAGCCACAGCCTTAACCCTTTTTTATTTTGAGAGAAGGTCTTTCTAAGTTGCCCAGGCTGGCCTTGAACCTGCTGTCCTCCTGCCTGGCTTTCGGAGTAGTTGGGATTACAGGTGTGTGCAGCAAGACGGCCACTTCTGATTCGTGGCTTCCCCATGCCCAGATCTAGGGCAGGGAAGAGGTTGCTTCTAATTTCCCTACTTTGTATTTTCTCCTAGTTATTATTTTTATTGTACTTCCTTCTTTCCTTCCTTCCTTCCTGCTTGTTCATTTGCTAGTCTGCCAGTTTGTTCAGTATGATTGTTTCAGCTTTATTTGGAAACGGGAAGCTTCATTTTACTATAATAGTTCCTTAATGATTTTCTAAGTGAAACTTGCGTTCTTCATCCGCTCCCCCACTTCTCAGATATTAACCAAGTAAGAGGTTTTCTCCGCTGCTCCCCGCAAAGCCCAGCCGTTTGTGCCGGCAGATGGTGAGCGATGGTGTGTGGGCATGCGCCTGCCTGTCCGTGCCTGCATGCGGGAGGGGATTCTGGCGCAGGGCTTCTGTAGCATTTTCTTGCCTTGTTAGCTTCCAGCTATGGGGCAGGATAAAGCACACTGGCAGTTGACCAAACACAGAGCTACCGACAGGAAGGCCATGTCCCCCGTATTCCTGCGAGGAGTCGACCTCTCCATGAGTGGGCGGCTCTGGAGGAGGCTGGAGGAGCATGTGTCTGGCTGAGCTCCAAGGACAGATGTTGTGTGCCCGGTGTCACGGGAGGAAGGGCTGCGTGGAGGCTCGAAGGGCAGGTCACGTCGGTGCTCTTAACTCCCCACACCCCCCGCATGCCCCCTTTCCTTGTCAAGAGAACGGTGGTTCCCTCGTTGTCATCTTTCCAGGCAGACCTCCTCATTTAGCTTTCTGGTCCCCTCTGTACCGCTCCCCTGGACTCACCTCTGTTGGTGCTGGCTGGCTTCTGGGCGGACTGTCCCCTGCTCAGGAGTCACACTCCAGACCTGTGTCTCCTCACCTGGGTGCCTGCTGTTTCCCGGGTGTCACTGAGCCTGTTCTTCAGGCCCGCCTCTCTGGAGGCCTCCACATTTGTGGTTCTCTCTCATTCTAGGCATTGTGCTTCTAATCACTATCTGCTATTGGCGCATGTAAGCACTGCTTATTATTTTGTGTGTTTTCTTCATCCCTTACTTGAAGCTTTATGAGGGCAGGTTTCTTCTTGTATTCTTACTGTAGCTCTTACTGGACCAACCAAATGCCTAGTGGATTCTCATCTTTTAGACCCATGAGATAGAAAGAGCCCCTGTGGATTCTTACCTCCCGGCCACTCTGAGTTGGCCACTCCTGGCCAGCTCAGGGTGACAGAAAGGAGCAATGCAGCGTGGCTCCTCTCCTGGACGTCCTCACTGCCATCTGTGTGCTGATGGGCAGAATGTCATCTTTAATAGGCTGGATGCAGCAAACAGAGCGGCTTCTCCGGGTTCCCTGTCTCCATAACTTGTCCTCCACGGAGCTGTCACCTGCACCAGGAGTAGAGGTAGGCAGCTGGGCTCAGCATCTCTCCCCTGCACCTTCGGTGGGAGGAGAGGCGTCTGCAGATGTGTGCAGCAATGCTGTGGTGACATTCTGTTGTGGGAGGCTCTGATTCCTAATTTAGAATTTGGGCAGTTCGCTCCATCTCTTTCCTTCGCTGGTCCCTGCACCACTCCTGGCGACTCCAACGAGTGAAGACTGCAGCCCTGAAAACAAAGTCTGCAGCCTGTTTCTGGCCCCCTCTGCGAGGCTCTCTGCCCTTCCTCCCTGTGCTCCCCTCACAGGAGCCAGGCCAGCACCCCAGTGCTCTGCAGGGATGACTTGCTCATTCCCAATTCTAGGCTCACATGAAACTTTTAGCACTGGGAGCTCGCTTGCATACCCAAGACTTTCCCATTTGTAATATTCCCCGACAGGTCAGATGGAGCCCTTCAGAGCCTACAAAGCCCCTCAGACCAGCTCCATTTTACCGTGTCCTCAGGCTGTCTCTGACCACAGCACCCACGGCTTTTCTGTGCAACCGTATCATTTTTTACATGTTTAGATACGTGTCGCCATAGTGGCACACAGCCACGCCCTTGTTGTCCAGTAGGCTGTGGACTGGCCAGGGCGTGGGGCCCTGCCACCTCCTCTCCAGGCTTTTAGTAGCCGAAGTTTATTCAGCGCTCTGTGCTCTCAGCACCACGTTATGCTGTTGTACAGACCCACGCTTGCACATTTGCCCTCTCAGACAGTGCTGCTGTTATTCAGTGGCATGGAAAACTGAGACTTAGAGAATCTCAGTCTTAGAGCCAGCGTGTTGTAGACCTGGAGTCTGCTAACACTCCGGCATCAGGGGTTGAGGTTTTGATGCGTGCGTGCGTGTGTGTGCGTGCTGGGGACTATTGAACCTAGAATCTTAACGTTTCTCCATTCCCAGCCCTTTCTTACTTATTTTTTAAATGTTTGACACAGATTCTTGCTAAGTTGGTGAGTCGCCCAGGTTAGACTCTAACTTGCCACTTCTTGCCTCATAAGCCTTTGGCTGTCCTCATTGTAGTGTGCTCTGTCACTTACAAATTGTGTGACATCGGGAAAGTTGTTTACTTCCTTGTGCTTCCTCTTTCTTTGGCAAAGGAAGGAAAGGTATTCCCTGCCTTATAGGACCATTAGGAAGGCAGAATGCGATGAGGCATAAAATCACCCAGAACAGGCCCTGGCCCGTGTAGTCAGTGTGTGAGTGTGCTGGGACAAGCGTTCTTCTGCCTCTTCACTGTCAGCCGCCTCTCAGCACTGTTGTGCACGTCACTCTCGCCACCTCTCTCTCTGGGCTCACCCTTGATTTCTGCAGCACTGAGCCTCTCAGGACCTTGACCATCCTAGTCTGCTCTCTGCCATGTACCTAAGCCCCAGCTCTCTGGCACTGTCTCAGCATCTAAGACAGTGTTTCACACACTGCTCTGGCTCAGGGTGGGAAGTGCTCCACGAGTGGGAGAAAAGCCACTCGCGCTTCTGGAGATGACTGGGTGACAAAGGCTCAGCACGATGTCTCCGGTGGCAGATGCTGGTGGTGAGGGTGTCCTTGCTGGCATGTGGTCTCTGCGGATTTTCGTAGGGTAGTGGCTGGGAGGTGAGACTCTGTGGGCGTGGTAGATGCTGTAGTCCACAGCCCTCCTGTTGCTGCAAACTTTCCCTTCCCGCCCCCTCCCCAGGAGCTCTGTGCCCTGCCAAGCCTGTGCACAAGCCTTGAAATGACAAAGCACCCTTTAGTTAATTGCACAACGGATTGCCTAGAGTTAAAAGTTCTGATTTATATGACTATAGCTCTAACTGCTCAATAACACAGGCCTGTAATCTACTTTCATTTCAAACAGAACGGTGATTTATAGGGCAGCATGCCGCTTTAGCTCAGAAATGAGGTGTTCAACATATGCTCTGTTGACATAAATTTGGAATTTATCGCTGTTGTCAAAACTGCCTGTTGGACAAAGGTGGGTATTAAGGCAATAAATGGCACAGAATAGTTTTCTGTCACATTTCCTAACCATTGTATTCAGTCTATTTGAGGGAAAAAATATATACTTAAAAGTAATCAAATGTCCAAAATCCATGAGTCTTGTTTTGAATGGTAAGAAGGAAGGATGCAGGGGTACAGAGGGGCCAGGACTTGGGGAAGGGGCATTTGGGGGGTGTGTGTGTGGAAGAGAAAGCGTTTCCCAGAGTTACGGCCCATTTAGAAGGGATTCTACTTCACTCCCTCGCCCCAGTTCCCATTAGGAGGTGGGCTTTCCTTTCTCATTTACTAAAAGGGGGAAGAAAAATGAAAGCTCATTAAATAAAAATAATAAAGGACATTTTTATGTGTGGGCTTAAAGCCAGCGATGTCAGGGAGGAGTTAGTGAGTGGGGCTGAGGGAAGCAGAGAAGGATTCTGTTTATGGGCAAATAAAGCCACCAGCCAGGGCTGGTTTCCATGCTGCTTTGGTGAGGATGAGGTAGTTCCCACCCCACCTTCCTGGGCTGGGAGGCTTCTATGGGCCAGATGATGACATGGGGGACCGTACTGTACCCCATCCAGGTTGTGGCCCATTTGTTGTATATAGAGTGGCCAAGACACATCTGCCACTCAGCCCTGTACCCACAGCCTGTGTCTTGAGCACCCAGGCTTGTGGACACAGAGATAAGGGGGCAAAGCTGTTTGCAGGAGGCCGCCCGGCTAGTTGGACAGAGAAGCAACCAAAGGGGCTGCGGTGCTCTTGATTTAGCTGCAGATGCAAAGATGGGTTGAGGTGGAGGAGCCGCTTTTTGTAGGGAGGGACTAGGGCAGGCTTCCTGGGGATGACATCAACCCCCTTGCCCAGTGAAATGTCTCATGGAAGATTTCAGGTCTCTTCTAGAAACTAGAAAACAGAAAAGAAAAGCTAGTGATAAGCTTATTCATGTGTGTGAGATGGCGCATCAGGCGAGTGCTGGTGGTGATTGGATTTGTGTTCTGAAAAGCAGAGCCCGAGCCACTGTGGCTGCATCATCTAAACATGGGGCATCGAGCAGGTAGCAAGGGGATCTTAGGGAATGCAGTCAGCAGCAAGGTTAAGAGTCTCTCTTGCCTTCATCCCCTGCTTCAAGGTAACAGAGTTTGCAGTATGTTGCTGGCTATTGTACGTCATGTTAGGAGACAGAAAGTGCCCGCAGACCCAGGGGGCCGCTGCTCGGCTCTGCTGCTTCTGCTCAGTGGGCTCAGAGCCTTGTGATTTTGCCTTGCCTGCCCACTCGCAGCCCTGCCGGGGAGGAGCCAGAGGAGCATGCAGGCTGCCCAGTGTTTCTCCCCATGAAAACAAGGCCCAGCAGGAAGAGGATGCGCATTTATTGCTTTTATTTTATTTTTCTTTTTATCTCCATGTCCACAGGCTTGGACCATTTCGGCACTGATAAGTGTGTTCCTTCACGTACACATGCACAGTCCCCGTTCTCTGGCCTGCGTGTGTGCCCCCCGCCCCACATGTACCATGCACACACTGGGTATGGACACCAGTTGTAAACTTCTTCCCTTTGCCACCATTCCCTGTCCTTTTCACACAAAGCTTCCCGTTGGGAAAACTCATAATTTTTACACCACACAGCCTTGACTGGCCATTGCGGGAATTACTGTCTCTTTGAAGTGCTTTCTGCTGGGGCATTTACAGGCTGCTTTAATTACCTGCAGCTTGCAAAGGGCCTCGCTCACTCCCAGCCTTTGTTTGTTCTTTGCAACGAGTCCATGTAGAAAGGGATAGGGCTGCCTTCTTTTACAAAGGAGAAACAGGGTAACACGAAGTTTGGGGGACCCTGAACACAGCTGCTGTGCACTGCCTGTTTTAGGACAGCCTGACCTGACTCATGCAGCCACGCCTTGCCTGTCCCTCAGTAGCTTCGGGTTCTGGACACCCTATCCTAGAGTTTGCCATTAGTACTTTTTTTTGCACATTTTTGAGATTTTTTTTTTTTTCTGAATGGTGCAGAGAATTGAACTCAGGACCTTGCCTTTGCTAGGCAAGTGGCCAGCCACTGAATTGTTATACTTTGCAGCTCTGCTTAGTTTTGCTTTAATTATTAAGGACATTCCTCATTCAGTAATGAACTTCCAGTCCTGCAACTGTGTCGTTAAATGAATTGGTTGCTAAATGGGGAACTGGATGTGGTATGTGAAGTATAATACTTAGAACCAAGAAGTGGTCAGAAGAGAGTACAGCTTGATGATGTTGCTTTTATTTGCATAACTCCCATGCAGTACTGTCGTGTATCGCAGAGCGTAAAGGGATAGAACCATACTGCATGTAAAAGTTATGTAAATAAAAGCAAAGGTATCAAGTGGGGGTCTTGCTTTCTTCCAAATATTGAGGTGTACATATACCTACAGTTCTTCATTTAGTAACCATTCCAATCAGTGACCAAGTTGCAGGATGGGATTTGGTTGTTCAGTGACGAATGCCTGTATTTTCAAACTTCCTGGCAGAGACAGCAGGGCTGACAGATCACACGTTCCTCATTGCTGACCAAATCAAAATCAGCTGTGCTTGAGCTGGGACCTTCCAGTGGTTTCCCTGTCTGTCTAAGGAGTGTGCATTATTAAATTACTGAGTTTGAACGTGGGATGAGAGGATAGATATTGGAATCACATATGTGAAAGTCGTCCCCACTTTAGGTTTTTCCTTTTCTTCACTTTTTCAGTTAATTATTTTTCTCTTGAACTCAACACCAAGAGTGTTCTTTGGGGTTTCTGTTGCATGTGAGTGTGGCGTGTCCCATCTATAGATGAAGAGACCAGTTTACCAGAGGAGCCACAGAGCTGTGTCCCCTCCCCTCAGGGGGCTGTGAGCTAGAAGGACTCTTCATTCAGTTATTCATTCAGCCTAAAAATGTATGGAGAAATTGGAAACCTCAAACATTGCTGATGGGGATGTAAAATGGTGCAGCTGCTTTGGAAACCAGCCTTGGCAGTTCCTTAATAGATTAAACATAGAATTACTGTAGGACCCAGCAATTCCACTCCTAGGCATGTACAAGGAGAAGTGAAAACACATGTTCACAGAAAGCATGCACACAAATGTTCACCATAGCATTGTTTGTAATAGCCAAAAGGTTGAAATAGCCAGGGTCCTTCCACCGAAGAATTGATAAAAGTGTGGTATATCCATGCAACGGCATCATATTCTACAATAAGAAAGAATGGAATGCTGACACAGGTGGCAATAGAAAGCTTGAAAACATGCCATATAAAAGAAGCCAGGTCCCAAAGGGTAAATGTTGTATAATTCCACTTATAAGAAATGTTCAGAATTGAAGGCTGGTGCATAGAAGAAGGGAGATGAGTGGTGAGCAGAGCTGGGGTTGAGGGGAAAGAGCAGTGACTACAGTTGGCACAGAGCTTTGTTTGAGAATGATAAAAATATTCCGGAAGTAGATAGTGGTGATAGATACACAGTTCTATGAGTATGCTAAATAATCTTTCAATAAACTGGGCGTGGTGTTGCAAGCCCACCATCCCAGCACTTGGGAGGCTGAGACAGGAGGATCATTGCAAGTTTGAGACCAGCCTAGGATGCAAAGTGAGCTCAAGGCCAGCCTGAACTGCAGAGGGAGATCCTGTCTTAAAAAGACAAACACAACACAACAACAACAACAAAACTTTCAATGTTATACTTGAAAGATAAATTTTAAAGCATGTGGATAATAATGCTCAATAATGTGGTTATTTAGAAAATATGCTGCATGCTCACTTTATCCCAGGTAGCCCTTCCCGACTTCGAGGATATAGTAGATGTCTTCTACAGTAATGTACCTGATGGTACAGTAGAGGTAAAATAACGATAACAAAACAATCCCAGCGCCAGTTGTGCTAACTGCTACGAAGGAAATCCCTTGAGTGCGGTAATGGAGAGTAGTATTGATGGAGACCCTACCCAGATGGGTTGTGGCCCAAGGGCAGCCTGGCTTGCTTAGAGGCTGTTACACAGCAGATGCTTAACAGATACTGGGTAGACAGTGGTAGGGAGGCGGGAGGCCAGCATAGCATGCCTTCCTTATGGGAGGCTACAAGCCTGCCCTGGCCTGTGCAGGGCGGCTGCCATCAGCTTATCGTTTTTCTTGGAGGCCTCTCTGTTCTTGCTTCTATCTGATTAGGTTGGGTGAGTCCCAGGCAGATAGATTCTCTTATTCCCTTGGTAACTGATGGCTGTCCTTACCCTTAGCAGGGAGAAGAGCCCCAGAGGCCCAGAGAGGCCATTGTGTCAAGGGCATATGGTTGGTCTCTCTTCCCATAGATGACTGAAGGTGGATCCCTTGGTAAGAAGTCTGGAGACAGCCATCTGTTTGCAGGGAAAGCAGTCACGTAGTTTCAGGTTCTTCATCTACAGAATGAAGACTGTGTCTATCCAGCCCCAGGGGTGTTGAGCTGAGCTCTAGAAGCTCTTCCGGAGTCAGACATGACCTGCACACGCACCAGCTTTGCTATGTTACACCATCTCAGTTGTCTGGGTTAAATTTATTTTTCATTTTTCTAGAGGGAAAAATGAACCAAGAAGGGAGCGACTATCTCTTTGAGATGTGTTCCTTTTATTCATTAAAATGCTCCTGATTTTCAGTGTGATCTGGTGTCTAAACAGGTCATCGGGCCCAACGCTTCGCCTGTGTTTACAATTGATGTTCAGAGTGATGACTGTCAAGCTTAGAATCCTCATAGAAAAGTAATTTAATTTTCAGTGTACTAAAGCAGAAAGAATGAGGCAATATACATTTAAAAGGTTTTCAGAATGGTTTAATTCCAAAGGAACGTTCTTCTTAGGCCTTTAATAGACCTCAGTTATTCTCAGCAACCCCTGAGTTGTCGTGGCTGGTCCTTGAGATTTGCAAGTGGCATTGTGGCTTCTTGGCCCGAGTAGAAACATATAGAAATGTGTTTTGATAACTAGGAGACAAATGCATTTCCTCCACATGCCTGGGCAAAACAGAGAGATAACAAAAAAGCCTATAGCTTTTTGAAAGCTATTTTCCCAGAAATTGGCTATTTGTGCTGGTGAAAAGCCTTGTATGGAGAGAGAAAAAACAAAACCCTCGTTCATCTGTAACCATAATTCGATTCCCTTATAGGGCCTGCTAGGATCTGGAGGGAATATTTGCGATGTATTTCTGTTTCCCTGGGGCTGACATCATCAAGCATGCATCATGGTGCCCTGTTTTGGTTTTGGAAAAAGCCCAGAGAAGCTATAAATCTTGAGACGTTTTACTATTTTTCCTCTTCCTTTTTCAAAAAAGCACACACAACTTTTCTGTTTTCTTAGAAGCAAAAGAAAGAAAGGAAACTACAAAAGTGCCTATTGATCCCTTCCCTTCAGATCTTAACTGCCCAGGCTGTAATACCTTGCTTACATCTGCCAGGTTTTGTGCAGTTTTGCGACATCTCCTTAATCCAGTGAGCATAAATAGAACATTTCAATCATATTTGGCTAGCAGGAACTTTGCAGATAAGCACGCTAAGACCTTGTTGAAAGAGACTGTATGAGATTGTGTGTGATAAGATCATCCGTAGCCCAGTGCCTAAATGAAAAACTTTTGTTCTTGGTGAAATTTGTAGATGGAGATATTTCAAATAGATGACTTAGGAGAACTCAGTATTTTAAAACGAAGGAGCAGTTACATAACAGCCGGAAGCCCAGGCCTCCTGGAGCTAGGCAGCCTGAAGATCCTTCCCTGAGCTGTGGCTGTGGGGAGATTAGCATGCCCTTTGTCATCGTTCCTGGCATCGAATTTTAACCCCGGGAGGCAGCCTTGTGGAAGGCTGTACTTGGTGTGGTGATGGCCACAGGGAACACGATTGTCCTTACTAATATTCTCCAAGCTTGGGGCTGTGCTTTTCACTCTTCTGTGAGCTCCAGATTGGCCTTGATCCCAGGCCAAGGCAGAATGTGTGGCATTCTTTCTAAGAACCCCATGGAGGAGTTCTCTTTTTGACTACAGGGGCCGAGGTTCCTGCACTGCAGTGTATGTGTGTGCAGATAGAGGGTGGGATTTTGGGACCTCTCCATTTTTCCCTTCATCTCACCTTCTTTGAGTGTTCACTTACTCCACAAGACAGGTGGAACCCCTAGTACATTCTGCATTCAATGGTGAAGACTGAGGATGGATCTAGTATGGATCTTCTGTGCAGGAGATAAAGCCCAGCCAGTGCAGGTCTTGTGAGTCCCATGGCCTTCCAGTTTTTAAAAACTGATTGGAAATAACCTAAGAGACCATGTAGTTCAAGCCTTGCATTGATGCAAAGGTATGAAGTGAAGTTTAGAGAGGGTAAAAAGTAGTCTGGTGTGCATGAATTTATGTTTGCAGTACTAGGGATTTCAATGAGTACATTCCCAGAACTTCTTGCTTTTCATTTTGGTGTGAAATATTGTTTGGTTGCCTAGGCTGGTCCTCTCTCAACCTCCTGAGTAACTGGGATTAGAGATGTGTGCCACGGGAGCTGGGGAGATAGCTCAGTAGAACAAGCACTTGTCTGGCAAATACAAGGACCTGAGTTCAAGCCCCGGTCCCACCCAAAAAAAAAAAAAAGATTCTAATCTGAAGAAAACATTGGTAGCCTTTGCCCGTCCGTTTAAAAGACTCTGAAACAGCCAACAATGGGTCAGTTTTTGTAAACTTCACTGGTCTGAGGCCCCAGGCTTCCTCCCCAAACCTGCAGCACAGAAGGTGTTAACTAGCATTCGGTTAGTTCTTGGTTTTTTTAAATCTGTTCTTTGAAATCCTTGGCTTTTATTGGTATGTTTCCTTTATGGCATACATAAAGAGCTGTATTAAAAAATAAATTGTGTTGTAAAAGCATTCAGTAATGTTTATTAATATTGACTAGTCAGAGAGCAATGAACTCTATTGCTGGAAGGATAATTTGTGGTAATACCAGCTAAGCATTCACAGCTTGTCAAATGTCTGTCTAATCTCAACATTTAAAAAAGTGGGTAGAATGATAATTCCCTTTATGTCTTGAGAAAATTGAAGTGGCCCTTTTCATAGTTGATTAGAGCTGTCCCCTCCTTCTCTTTCTTCCTGGGCTTTCAGAGGTCGCATGTCCTTTTATCTAGCTGCTGGATGTCACCTCGCTGGTAATGGTCCTGTTCTCTGCTTTGGCTGCGTGAGTCTGTGCCGAGGCCAGTGGAGGTGGAGGTGGAGGTAAGACGTGGCTCCAGTCCTCTGGGGCTTATAGTTCTGAGGAATTTAAACAGCTTAGTTTTGAATCACATATGGAAGGAGAATGACATGGGGTGTGACTAATGACCGACCCAGCCTGGAATATGACACTGTCGGTGACATTAAGCGACATTCTTTGGAAAGATCTAATGTCACCCTTAGAAGGTAGGGAACATTCCCTGAGTGTTGCAGTATGCCCAGTGAAGAGCCTGCTGTGGTTTAGGGTGGAGGCTTCCCGTAGAATCAACTCTTTCAGTTTCTGAAAGTATTTCGTGGAGAGGTGTATAGGAAGTGCAAGGGATTGAATCTAATTGTTTAAAAATATATTTGGGGGCTGGCAAGATAGCTCAGCAGTCTAAAGTGCCTGCTTAGGCAACCACAGAGACTGAGGTTTGATCCCGGGCACCACATGCTGTGCCAGCCCCACCTCCAGGGCAGGCTGAACCATAAGTAAATAAGTAAAGTCCAAACACACACACAACACACTTTAAAAAATGTGTTTAGTGCATTTTAGGGTCGCACTGTATAGCTGGAACTCTGGGATCTTCCTACTATTTTCAGCCTCCCTACCCCTGGGATTATAGGTATACGCAACCATACCTGGTCTCAGGAGGTTGAATCTAATGTGGAAACACACTGTAGACACCCTGGAAGTTGTTTTGGACAGGAGAGCCTGATAACTTTGTATTCATCCTTTTCTCTTAAAATTTGAGCATAGAGTGCCATTGGGTGTCAGACTTCCCTCTTTGTCAGTTGAGCTAAGAGTAAGTGGATGCTTACGTAAGGGAGATGAGGAAGCCGATGTCTGAAATATGTAAGCTGGTTCCTTCCTCAGTTGTTTCTACCTGGAAAGGTGAACGTAGCCAGGGGACAGGTGAGCTGAGGAGTCAGTCACATTTGGGGTTGAAGGCACTGGCAGAGTTCTACATGGGGCCCTATCTCATGCCATCTGCATATGGGCAGAAACAGCGGCATCAGTGCCAGTTGGCCATGTCTTGCACCAGACAGGCCCAAGGGTTTTGCATAGTGGCTGAGTTCTCAGTCATGTGGACCTTGGTTTGGATCTCAAAAGAATCTCTTCTCTCTTCCTTGTTCTGGGTACCCTTTAAAGGACTGAGTAGGTCAAATAGATGATCATGGGACAAGAAGGCAGAAGCTGTAAGCACTGGGGAGACATCTGCGTATGGAGCAGCCTCAAGAGTAGGCAGAAGAGTTGGCCTGGTCTGACTCCTGGTTCAGGGGATGGATCAGTTAGGCTGAGAACAAGGAGAACATTATCCGTGGTCCAGCTATGGAGTTCCCTCCCCCTTGCTCTCCCCAATTACAGGTTCCAGTTCCCAGCGCTGGTCCGTCCAGCAGGACTCCCAAGTGAGACAATTTCAGCTTCTAGCAGGAGAGGGCAGGGAGAACAGCCCTGGGGCTGTTGGAACTGAGAATTCTTTCTCTCAACCTTTTCAGCTCGTTGGGCTGCTCCAGCTTTGCGTCTCAGACAGAGAGAAGAAATGTGGCTTTAGCAGTCCTGGGGCTTGGGGGCTTGGGGTTCCCCTCCTTCTATCAGCCGGTGCTGTTGGCCTTTCCTCTTGGCACCTGGTGCTGCATTTAGCCCCTAGAGCCAGGTCCCCTCGGTGTTTGGCTGTGTGGGTGGAAGTGGGCTGAGTGCACCCCTGAGGGAGCAGCTGCTGGGACCATCTGCCTCTGGAGAGGAAAAGTAGGGCGGCTGGACCTCGCTGTGGGTCCATCCGGACTGCCACTCATGCTCCTGTGGCTGTCGCAGGTGAGCTGGGTTGGTGAGGCCTCTGAAGACGAGAGGTTAGTTACTCTAAAGCTCAGGTTTGTGCTGCTGTGAACAGGCTGTTGGCCATTGTTGTGTGCTGCAAAGTAGGATCTGGTTTTGGATGGACAGCCACCAGAACAGGCTGCCAAATGTAAGCAGCAGTGTTTGGACTGTCGTAAAGGATGAGCAGAGGACCACCCTGGACTCTAGCATACCTAGGGGGACATCTTCAGCAGCACAGAGCCATCTCTTTACAACTCAGTCTTAGGAAGGAAAGGGAGTGTCCACGTGACATCTGTCATGGTGGAGTTTGCAGTCTGCATCAGACAGAAAATGGGTTTTCAGGGGCCTGGCGAGATAGCTCAGTGGTCTAAAAGCATGTGCTCAGGCAACTGCAGGGACCAAGGTTCGATCCCCAGCACCGCATGCTGTGCCAGCCCCACCCCAGGGCAGGCTGAGCCGGCCATAACATAAGTGGGTTTTCAGATTCAGAAAGTAGTTGAGATGAACTTGTGTCTTGCTGGCTCTTACTAGTGAGAATTGCAGATTAAGCCTTCGTGAGAAGAAATGGGTTCTTCCTTACACTACTTGTTAAAGGGTACACATTTGCTCAGCTATAATTTCGCATAATGATTCGGCCTTCTTAAAAATATAGGTAAAAACCTATTAGGGGTTAATTTTTAGGTTTGTCTTTTTGGACATGAGAGCAAACCTGTTGTTGAGCTTACCTAGTGGGCGAGGTATTCTTTGAAGTGGATCACCACTATAGGTGGGCCCAAGAATAGATAACAGGGACCCTAACTATATCTGAAGGAGGTGAGACTTCTCAGTACATTCGGGCCATTACAGAAGCAGGTTATTTTCAAAATGGTGGTCAGTACCACGGCTGCTTTTCAGAGATTAAGAGCGTGAGAACACCACTCCCAACCTGAGTGGTGCACAGAAAGTGAAAAATGGCCCCAGGTGTCCTCTTTCCCTCTGTAGCAGAGCCTGGTGGCTTCATAGATCCAGGAGCAGCTATATGGTGTACAGAGACAGGATCCACTGGGAAGATACGGCAGATACGGCAAGGAGGAAGGAGGTGGTGGTGGCAGTGGTTGTGGGAGGCTGTCGTCTGAAGAGAGGTGACCACGAGTGCTTAGACTATGGGTACTTTCACCGCAGCACCTAGCTGAGCGCTGCTTCCATGCTGGCTCTTCTGAGGCCCCCGTGGGAGAAGCTGACGGTAGCCGAGGCTGTGGTGTGCGCTCAGGACCGCTGTGCCATTTGCTGCGGCTTCTTCGACCTAGGAGAAGCCTCTGTTTCTCCACACACTTTGTTCTTGGCACATGAACAACAATTCAAGAGACAGCAAACCCGTGCCGGGGGCTGTTGAACTCCCTGGGTTGGTCCCTCTTTCTGTTCTGAACGCCATGTGCTTTGCCTGGGTTTCCCTGCCAGTAGGGTGGGATCTTTGACCATCTTTGACCCCGGATGATCTTTGATCATCCAGGCCACCATGCTTGCCTCTGGTCACCTGTGAGTGACACTGAGTGGTGTGTAGGGCAGCGTCTTTGCCTGAGGACTGGAGAAGACGGCGCCTCCACATTTCTGAAGGCTAGGGATCTGTAGCCCCAGAGTGGTTCCACAGGAAGGGCCTCAGTGAGTTCTGGAAAACCAAAAACTGAAAGATAAATAGCAAGCGAGTAAAAGAGGAAACTCAGGTGATCTGGATTAAAAGTTTTAAAAGTGAATGGATTGCTGGGTTGGGCCCAGAGCTTTCCTTTGGCTCTCTTCCTGACTGCATGAGTTATCAGGGAGCAAGTGCCAAGTTGGCCATGGATTAGGGAGAATAATAGCGTCCCCGAGAGAGTGTCCTTGGAGGCTTGGTAAGAGGATATGGGTAGACTTTGTAATAATACAAAGTCAGAATCTCTGGTCAGAATTTTATCATCCATATTTCTTCATCAGTGAGAAAAATTGGGGGAAATTCCAAGTTAATGGTCAGTTCGGGATGAGGACTCAGGTCGTCTAGCCTCTTGCTGGGCATCCTTCCCAGGCCCTGCAGCCTCTGTAGGACAAGGACAGGTGTCACCTTTCACAGTGAGCTACCCCATTGGCCACTGAAAGGAAAGCCATGTCTAGCAATTGCCAGGCACATCCATCTGTATCTAGGGAAAGATGATGATGGCGTTACTCCGAGTGTTCATCAGATGAGGGATTGGACTGGGAACCCTCCAGGAGAAGAGGCGGGAGCCCTGGAGGGGAGTGTGGTGTGATCTGGTCGGAGTTCCCAGAGTCTGACCACTGGTCACTTCAGAGTCGTTTTGGAAAAACCAGATGAGCACCTGCACTTCTGTTCTTCCTGCAGACGCCTCTGAGAGCCACCAGCAAATCGTTGGTGAAGAGAAACATTTGTGGCCACCGGCTGGCCTCACCATGACTGTGTGCAGGCTGCGCTCCAGTGCACAGGGCCTCTGCTGCCGGGTGGAGCACGGTTAGGAAAGCAGGCAGGCGCCCACCATTCCCAGGGACGGGGGTGCTGCACTGGCCTGCACGTCTGCGTGTGTGCTGGCACACGCACTGTGTGCCTTCCTGGGTGGTTACTTAAAACACGCTTTGCTGCAAACACTTAGACGTGCCCCGGTGGAATACATTCAGAGTTGAGAACGTTCAGTTAAGATGTTTTGTACAGTTAATATTTCTCAATTTGGGAGTATCAGCCATGCTGGAGAGTGAAATAACACAGGATGTTGGTGCCGTGGATGAGCGTCTGTGTGTGTGTGTGTGTGTGTGTGTGTGTGATTGAGAAATCGTTTGTCTTTGGCTAGGGGGTAAAGGGAAAGCACATAAACAAAACAGTGTGATTGAGAAAGAGTTCTGTGGAGGGAACCGTGCGTGGTCTCTATCAGAATGCTGCACACGTTGCGCTGTGTGCTGTCCTTGTGCCACGGTGGCCCACAGGCTGTGGCGCTGAGACTGGCTTACCACGTGGGCACTGCATGGTGTGAACGCAGCATTGGGCCCTCGTTCTGGGCGTAGCAGCGGGCGGCTCAGCTTCACTGTCACCGTCTGGGCACTGCCAGTTTGCGCACTGCGCCACCTCTGCACATCTGCAGTTCTACCGAGTGTCAGTTCCAGCTCTCCAGCCTTCTCCCGTGGTCTTCGCATCTGAGCATCCTCACGGCAGCAGCTCATTGCTCCCAGAGAGCTGTGTGTTTCTGATCTGCCTCTGCCTGCCCTGTTGCTTTGGGGAAATGGCAGGGAGGCACAGAGACTGGGGCAGGGATGGAGGCTGGATCTGGGGTTGCTGCAGGGGCAGCCGAGGCCTGAGAACAGGACCGTGGGTGGGGAGAAAGAAAATGAGAAAGTCCGTGTGTCGCTTGTCTCCCTGCTGTCTGGCCTGCCCCACGGCTCTACCTTACCAGCTCCATTGTTGGCTCATGACCTGGCAAGGAGGCTGGCAGGGAAGAACCCATTTGGGTGTGAGGACCCAAGGCCTATTGCAGGCTGGGCCTCTGCTTTTCTAGCAGTGACAGTAACATGGCCCAGCCCATCTCACAGATGGCAAAATGAGAGAATGTGTGCAGAAGTACTTTGGACAGCCAAAGATGGCCCCTCGGGCTTGTTGTAGTGGAATGATGTTATCCACTTTCTTGTCTGGATAAGGCACAGACAGGGAAGATGCTTCTAAACCTGGGCTTTAAGGCCAGGATGTGTTCCAAGGGGGTACTGCCGTGGCAAGACTGTCTGGGAGCCCTAAGAGAGAAGCGTTTTCTGTTCATAAAGACGCCAGCTCTGATTAGGAGCCTCTGCCCCAATCACTGCCACGTCGTGGTTCCTGCAGAGGAAAAGGACCCAGGTGCGGCCCTCCTGCCCGCAGCTGGTGTGCGGTGGGGGACCAGGTGTGTGTAGTCACAGGGCAGCAAGGGCGGTGCTGCCCCCTGGTACTCAGGCCAGTAGGCCTCTGCTTGCGATCTGTCTGCACTAGCTCACCAGTGAGCGTGGTGGCCCTGTTCCTTTCCTCAGTGTCGTTTCCTCCTCCCTCCCTCTGAAATCAGGTCTGAGTTTCCCCCGTTGGCCTGTGTGCCAGTGCACAGAGCTCTAGGAAGAGCCCCATTCTCCTGCCCCTGGACAGGGCAAGGATGGCTGCTCCCCTCGCAGCAGTCCGTGGGCAGAGGGGGACCACACAGCCGGTGAAGCACTTGGGGATGGGTGCTCAGCGGTGCCGTGCCCTCCACCATCTCCCTCCAGTCGGTCCACCAGAGGGACGGCCACCTAGCCCCCAGGTGGGAGTGGGCTGCCTCCTGTCTGTCCAGAGCAGCAGCAACCTGTCTTTTCCTTTTCCCTACAGGAAGCTGCACAGTGGGATGAAGACGTACGGGTGTGAGCTCTGCGGAAAGCGGTTCCTGGATAGCTTGCGACTGAGGATGCACTTACTGGCTCACTCAGGTAGGCAAGGGTGACGTGACTGACGTGGCTCACTGGGACACAGGCGACCCCTCCTGTCCACCCTCTCCTCCGAGCACTGCCTGCCGGGGCTCTGCTCCACCTTTTCCCTTGGGCGTTCCCTCCAGGCTCATGGGGCAGAACAGCTGTCCCGATGGTGTGGTGTGTGCCTGTCGGACACGACCGGTCCTCGTGGTCCCCTGGGGTTCCCAGGGCATCGCTGGCACCCATGCCCTGTGTCATCTACCTTCCCAAGTAGACTGCAGTTTCATTAGCAAAACAGTTGTGGAATTAGGTTCTTACTGTCTAATGAATCTGACTATTGGGTTCACATTATACTGGAGCCTTTAATTAAATAGATATAGAAAGGTTGGAACACAAAGCTAGTTATAGCGTGCTGTCTTTTGCAAGTTAATTTTATCCAATTCTAGTGGGGTCGCCTGTGCGGCTGCTGGTAATTGTGCTCATGTTTGGGCAGAGTTGCTCTGCCCTACGAGGCGTGGAACAGGGAGAGGCCACTGGCACTTGGCAGCCTGGGTGTTCTTGGTGTAGGAAAGGAACACGTGGACCTGCAGGCCACGGAGTCGCCTGCCTTGCTGTGGATGCTGCAGCGTTTCTGAGCCAGGAGATCACTCTTTCTAACAGCCTTGGCTTCCGACCTCAGACTCACGTTTTTGGAGGGAGGAAGGGGCTGTCTTCCGCTTGGGTCTCACTGTCCTCTCACCAGGCCGATGTCTACTGCTTCTTTCTCTGCCTTGCCTCAGGCAGCTGGCCCTCCCCTCAGGCCAGTGTGGGTGGCAGGAGCACGGGCTGTGGGCTTGGCAGATGCAGGTTCAAACCCTGTTGGTGGCAGGTGCTGACTGTGCCACGTGGGCAGCCCACCCTTGTGCGCCCGGGTTGCTGCATCTGAAGGGTACAGCGGTTGCCACCTCACAGTTCTTGAGGACTAGCTAGTGTGTATCAACTGCAGTACGTCCCTGGCATGCAGATGGTGTTCAGTAGACACTCATGGCTTTTGCTTGCACCTCTCCCCTCCCCTCCTGAAGCCGTCACCCTGGGCTATGTCCCCGTTGCCCAACACTCGCGGCCTCCCGCCTGGCTGCCTGTAGTCTGTTCTTCCTGCTGTCCTGTGTGTGCTGTTACCTAAGTGCCGTGAGGCACTGTGCTCGCCTCTGCCTTGCTGCCCTGCCTGTGCAGCTGTGCACTGCTGGATGCCACCTCTCTGCTGGCCTTCAGGTCCCTTCTAAAGTGCTCCCACTCCTCTGGGCCCATTGTTTCCTCTTCTTGCTCAGGGACCCGATCAACTCCAGGCCACTGTCTTTCTCGGCAGGTCCGCTCTCCCCTAAACCTGTTCCCTTCCTGCTTCCTCTGGACCCCACAATCCTGCTCCACTGAGCTCCTCACCCTGCCCCGCCTGTGTGACTGGAGCCAGGATCCAGAGTCAGGCCTCCTGCATCCAGCACCCGAGTGGCACCTGCGCACTACTTCTGTTTCAGCGATGCGCACCTGTATCTTCTTGCTTCCTAAATTTAGTTTTACACATCGTTCAGACGGCTTCAGCTCGTGGTTCATGAGCTGTCTGCCAGCCAGTTCGGCTGTCTCTTCATTGAGAGCTGAGTGCGGATCCTTTCTTCATTGCTTTCTTTCAGGTTGTGTAGCTCAGGCTGGCCTCTCCCTCATGGCGGTCCTCCTGCCTGGGCCTTTCCAGTGCTTGGGTTGAGTACCCTTCTGTTTCTTTTTCTTTCTGCCCCAGACACACATCTGTGTGGTTTTGGACATTCCCGTGGGGGCATAAATATATTTTAGCCTGTTGTTAAAGTCTCTTTGCCCTGGACCCAGCAGCTCCTTCATGGATCTGCAGCTTGTCCTTCCTCAGTAGCTCCAGTAAGTGTTCTTTTTGCCACTGCTTCCTTGGCTTCACCTGGGCCTCGTTCCCTGAACCTGGTGGCTCCGTTGGCCCCATCCCGTCCCTCTTGAACAACCCTTTTCCCTTCTTCCCAAGTTTTCAAAGGTCCATTCTCAGTGTCTTCTTCAACCATTCTCCATCCCCAGCCAGAAAAACCGTGCCTTTAAAGTGCCCATGTTTCGTTTACCTGAAGCTGTCTTGGGCTAGTGGCTTTCTTCCCTGTATTACCGTTATTTATGGGCCTGCTTTATCTTTCGTGTTTGGGAGGCAGGGTAGGACGGTAAGCGGATTTGGACGCCCATCTCTGCTGATGGGGGCTCTCTGGGCCTCAGCACCCTCATCTGTAAAGTGAGGGTGTTTAACCCTTACCCCTACTTTAGAGGCGTGTTAAGGCCCAGCTTGCGCGGCTGTCTCAGTGCCTGACACGTCACGGGCTCTTGCGCTTTTCCTTCTCCTCTAAGAGACTACGGCATAAGCATATCGGGCATAGCACTGGTCTTGATTATGTGTAGCTCAATCCCCGGCACATTACTGCAAACAACAAATGTTTGTCTAACAAACAAATGTAGCCTGGGATAAACAATTTGGAGGGCCCCAGTCTCTGCCCAGTCTCCTGCAATGGGAACTGTGCATGGTGGAGGGCCATGGTGGGATGGTGACAACCCCGAGACCCTTGGCCCATGTTGCAAGTGAGTCCTGCAGTGGGGGCCACTGTGGGTTAACTGCCCTCTCCATGGGTGGGTGTGGCAGAAAGGAGAGGAACTGATTTCGTACTTCAGCTGGGCTTTGCTGGACCCAGGTCAGGCAGGATGGTGGCTTTGCAAACACTTGTCCCCCTCCTGGACTGGCAGATCTTTGGGATGTGTGCTTTAGTCCTTCCTGAGATGTGCTTCCAGGTGCTATGGTGTCACCTGAAAGTCACAGAGGCTCTGGGAGTTAAGTCCGGTTTTCCCAGTTGTCCCTTCCTGTGTCTCTTAGTGGCCACTGAAGGCTCACTCCATCAGTGATCTGTCCCTTTGGGAGGTGGTTGTCAGTGCCCCGATGAAGGAGGATTGGTGGTCGGGGTGGCTGTGCTGAGCCCCAGTAGCTCGTGGATTCACTCTGGCCTGCAGCCTCGGGGTCAGATTTCTAGTCTCTGTGTCTTCTTCTTTTTACCCTGTATGCCTCTCTCCCTTGTGCTGGGATGACTTTTAAACCTAACGTCAGAGGCCTAGTGAGGCCAGACCACTTCCTGCATTGTTTGCTGCTTGATGAATAGTGACTGCCTTAACCTGGAGCCCACGGAGCCATGGCCTTGGGCTGTGAGCCTGGGCCCCTGGGGCCAGGTCTTTTGGACAATCCAGGTCCCCTGGTGCCTGATCACGCTGTGTTGTTTTAGCCAAGGCGCTTGGCCATGTAGGTGCGCCTGCTGCTCTGTTACGAAAGCTTCATACAAAGGACAGTGGGAGTGGTCAGAGCACAGACCCATTCTACAGCTGGTCATCAAGGCTTGGAGCAGCAGCCCGGGGCCTCGGAGAACAGCGGTGTTCCTGGCCTCCTGGGGCCTCTCTCCCTCTCTCTCTGTCTCTCTCTGTCTCTCTCTCTCTCTCTCTCTTTTTGTCTAGCCATCTGTAGAGAGGAAGCCTGGTCGGAGCGGGGGTCCTGGCCGCTCCCGCCCAGGCACACACGTCCCCTCTGCTCGCCTGTGCTCAGCAAGCTGAGATGCTGTTCTCCTCGCCCGTGTGCGGCGGCCCCACCCCCTCTTGGCTCGAGCTGCCTGTGTTTGTTATTGTAGTCCTGGCAAGGGGCCAGGCCTGGCTGCCAGCCAGGCTTGTGGGTACAGTATGTACAGTGAGTGCTGAGCCAAGTTTGTCATCATACACGATTAATTTTTTTTTTTTTTTTTTCCAATCTGGTAGGGGTGGGGTGAAGAAGGAGAGAAGGAAAGTTTCTCCGGGCTGGAAAAGCAGCCCCACCGCATTCCGCGGAGATGTTATTTACGCAGGGAGGGGAAGGCTCCAGCCTGTCTTTCCTCTGCATCGGTCCCCATTTCTATCCTTGTCTTCCTCCTCTACTCCTCATTTCCCTATCAGATAAAATCAGCCTGTCGGAGACTGGCGAGGCGAGGTCTTATTTTCGGTGACTAGAATACTAAATTTACTCCCCTAAATCAGTTTTCATTGTGCTGAAATTGACAATTTGTTTAATTAGAAGTCTGCCCTGTAGGAGGCTCTTCTGAGAGGCACTGTTTTCTCTTCTTTTCTCACTTTTAGTTTTATTTTTTTAAAGACCCTAAATGGTAATAGTGAATGTTCAGTTTAATTGAAGTTTTTATCTCGATTTGAATGCGTTAACTAATCAAGTGTTTATGAGATATACCTGATGATAACAATAAGTTTAAATTAAACCAACAGTAACCTAAGTCATTAACTAACGAGGTGATCTGGCCAGACCCTGCATTCTCAGAGGTGGTTGTGAGGGGTCAGGAAGGCTTGGGTGCTAGTAAAGAGGCTCACGGTGGATGAGTGGCGGCCTCTGGTCAGACTTTGCCGAGCTGGCCTGGCAGCAGGAGGATTCAACCTGGGTATAGGGTTGGGGCAGTGAGCAGAAAAATGTCCCCCAGCTCCACCCATCTGTGTCCCAGCAGCCCCCCTGCAGCCTCCTCCCCCACCTTTGCTGCCTTGTTCTTGGGAGGCCCACGTTCTGAAGTGTCTGTGAGCCTCCTGACTCTGCCTCTCCTTGTTCCAGCAGGAAGTGATTCCTGGCTCTGGGATGTCCTCTCCCAGGCCACAGGCTCAGTCAGTGACTGACTTCAGGTACTTCTGAGGGGCCAGCGGCAGGTTTCCCATTAGGTGGTGTGTCTCTCATCTTGGCTTCATATACTGGTGGATTATAAGCGGGCTCTCGTAGAGCTGCTTGCCCCTTGCTTTCGACTTGGCTGTGTACAGTGAGAAACTTGGGTCTGTAGGTGGCCTGGCCCTGTTTGGGGAGTGCCGTTGATGTTTGGAGCCAGTAGGTATTTAAGAAGACCTCAGCATGTGTCAGGTCTGTGCATTCTGTAGTGAGGAATGCCATTGCAGCACCTCTGCCCTCTCTCATAGGAGATACCAGCCAGTTTGACTGTGAATCTTCCCTCTGGACTAGCAGGGGCATTAGCCTTAGTGGTGCAGACTGGGCTGTACTAAAAGACACTTGAGACACCAGGAAAATTCAGTGGTAATCCTGCTGGGTATGGCTACGGTGTTACAGGACCTGTGTCCCCTGCTCTGGGAAGGGCACCCCACCCCTGGTCTTGCCCTTGCCCTTGCCTTTGCTTGGGCCTTATAAGCCACACCCATTGAGAAACTTCCCCGGGGAGTAGGCTCCTCCCCAGAGCCAGCGCCAGAGGGCCTTGGATGCTAAGCTTTCTGAGTCTAGCAGGCACGCAGGGAGGCCATGTCATCATCTGAGACCTGAGACCTCCGCCCGGAAGCAAGGGAGCTGGAAGCCAGATTGAATCTTTTATGTTTTCTCTTGCCATGCATGGTTGGATGGAAGAAAAATATTACAAGGTGGCAGAGAGTCCTGGATTGATATGGCGCCTTTCTCCTTCATGTCTTCCTTTTTCATCTCTTTTAGGAGCATCTAACTTTGGGTTTCAGTGTTCTTTTTAAAAACAGGAGAAGCCAGGTAGTCAGTACTATTTCCTGTACTTTGAGGAGTGGGTAGGAGGCGGTCCCCACACCAGTGATTGAGCAGTATCCGAGGTGGCTTCTCAGGACTGGCAGCCCCTCACCTGGCAGCTAGCATCTCCCTTCTGTCACCCTCCGTGGGTCAGGACTCTGCTCAGACCAGCAGATTGGGGCTGTCCAGGCCCACACACACCCTTAACCAGCTTTCACCTATGACTAGCTTTGTGCCACCAGGGTAAAACCAGAAGATTCCCGAGGCCAGAGCCCTCCGGGCCCTTGGCTCCCTTATCGGGAGTGGGCACCGCTGCTGGAGGAGGGGCAGGGTAAGCGGGTGGAGCTCCACGGGGATGGCTTGGAGGCTGGCTGGCGCCCTCCTGGTCTGCAGGTTAGTGGGGGTGCAGAGGAGCAGGAGTGAAGGGGAGCTGCTATCCCCAGCTCTCTCTTGAACATACTTTCTCCCCCCGCCCCCCCGAATTTGGCCTGCTTCCCGAACTTTTTCCCAGAGTGGTGTCGTCACTGGCCTGCCAGCAGGTCTGGATGTTCTGCCAGCATTCCAGAGAGTTTATGATCGCTTGCAGATGCGCCTCCAAGAACACACTGTACCCAAAGCAGAAATTAATGCAGGCTTGACTGCGGTCCAAGCCCCTACACGGGAGAGAGGAGAAAGAAAACAAAAACTGTTTAATGCTGTTTATAAATTATACACTGGCTGATGAAAAATACATTTCTTTCCTGTCCCCTTCCACTCTCCCCGCTTCCTCGCTGCCCCCTCCCTGCCCCCCGCCCTGTGCTTGCTTTTCTGCCTCCAGAGCCGAGAGCAGAGGAGTATGGTTTTGCTTTTTAGCTCCTGTTTTGGCTGGGATCCCAACCCTGCTGCTGATTCACAGCCAGAGTATTTTTCCCCCTTACCTGATGAAATATACTGATTTTCCAACCCAGATGGGGTGTTTTTGGTTTTGTTTTCTAGGTTTTTTTTTTTAAATACTTCTCTTTCCTTTTCTTTTGGCCAGGGGTTTCTTTACATAAATGTGAGGTTAGTGATGGTGCAGGGTATGATGTCAGCCCTGGGGAGACAAATCCCTACCTCCGCGCACCTCGGGACCGCTGGGTGTGTGTGCCCCCTTCCTGCAGCCCTTGAGACTTCCTCCCATCAGGCCTGCAGAGCAGAGAAAGTTTGGAAAGTTCATTGCAGGTCGTGGCATAACACACAGTTCGCACCTGCTCACTCCCGCCCCTTCACCTCCAGCCTGTGAGGAGGGGTTCACATCCCCCCCATCTCTGCCTCCATATGGTGCCATTGCTGGGGCTGGGGGAGCTCACCCCATCTACTTCTCTGGATCCCGCCCAGCTTCTCCCCCCACCCTGCACGCCCCCATCCCCATCTATTCTATAAATTCGTTTCCACATTATGTCTATCCGTTTACATGGCTTTTGTGTTTTTTAATACTGCTAATGTTTATCATTTGCCCAACAGGCTCGACAGATTTTGCTTCCTGTAGAGCATCGAGGCTTTAGAGCCCCCTCGTTGCTAAGTAGCAGTCTCTCTGTACTGTAATGGGCTGATTTTGTATTCCGTTCAGCGCTGTATCTTATTTTTGTATGCAAGACAAAGTGTTTTGATGGAGGACGATTGCGGCAGTGTCTGGAGGCTGTTTGGAGTTTTATGGGCTGTACAGTACACTGTGTGCTTTCTGAACAGAACACAGGCTGTTGAATTTTGGATTGGATTTGTCATTTTTCCCCCCTCAGAGAGGAGCCTGTCACATAGAACATTACTTTAAGGGTGGAGGAAAGAAAGTAGGAATTATGTAATAACCTTATGCATCCACATTTCTCTTTCAATCTCTCCCTCTTTCTCCCTCCTTCCCTCCCTTCCTTTCTCTGTCTCTCTCTCTGAGATTTTTCTCTCCCCACATAGTGTGGCTTCTCTCCCCCCATGTTCATGCCACTGCATGATTTTGCACAGCCAGATGATGACGCTCTTGTTAGGAAATGGACGGTGCCCTAGAGGAGGGGTGGGTGCCGGGACACCTGTCTGTCTGCTGCTGTTTCTCTCGTTCTTCCCTTCCCCTTGCCTTGCTCCTTCCTCCTGCCTGGGTTCTCGGCTGCTCTGCTGATCCTTAGTCCTTCTTGGAGGGTGGGAGGTTGTCCTGGGGACACAAGGTATGGACGTCTCATGGTGTCGCCCCCCAAGCAATGCCATTTTCATAGTCTTGAGTCTTTGTCCCTTCCTTTGGCTTCCCAGACGCTCACCCTGAAGAAGGGCTGCTGGCTTTCATGTCTGGCCCCCTCTGGGCTCTGCAGAGGTGCAGGGCTGGCCTCTCCTGCGCGTCTCACCAGGGCACTGTTACTCACAGCTCTCTCTCCTGAGGTTTCTGTGTGGCAGGTGCTTATTTTTCAGCTTTGCTCTTCTCTCCTTCCATTTTCCTGCAATCTCCTTTCATCTTACTTCATCTCTTTGTCACTGTCCTTGTGTCTCTGTCGGCCTCAGCCGTTGCCTGACACGCCTGTGTATTTTCTGTCTTCTTGCCTATGTCTTCATCTGTCTTTGTCTCCATCTGGGTTGGATGCCTTCTCTCTGTCTACCTGTTTACCTCTGCCTCTTTTCCGTTTCTCTGTGTCCTTCCCTATCTCCTTTCTATGTGGGTCTCCCTTCCCCCCAGTGTATTAATTTGGAAGTTGGGCAGCAGTTGGACTTGGGACCTTTATAATGTCACCCTGGTCCAGAGGCATAGTGTCACTCTGAAGGACTCTCGGGCTACTGACCGAGACCGTCCCTGGCACCTGAAACCTCATGTGCTCGGTTCCCTACCTTGCAGGGTCCAGAGTGGGCTTCCTTTGCCATGGCTCCTGCTCTTCTGAGACTCCTGGATATGGAGCGGAGGGTGGCAAGCAGAAGAGTAGAGAGTTAGGCTTGCAAGACCTTTATTTGACTTTGTCCTTGGCCCAGTCTTGCAGACAGTGTGCTTCTGTAGGGTCCCTCCTGTCTGCGCGCACACAGAGCTCGCCAGATACCTTCCCACTTGTTTGCGCTGTATATGCAAACCCTGGTGAAGTGCCTGCCCGACACACGAGGCTTGGGATACTTACGCACTGAATAAGTGAATGTCCTGTAACTAAAGGATTTATACTCGTAGGGCAGGTCTGGGTTGGGGACCTGCTGGTTACAATTTTGAGTGCTTTCCCTCAGCAAAGGATTTTTAAAAACTGTATTTAGTACAGGGCCTGCAGGGTCTCACTACACAGATCAAACTTTCGGTGATTCTCCTGTTTTCAGCCTCCCAAGCTCGCACCACCAGTCGCAGGCTCAGCATACCCCAGGGATGGGGCCAGCACAGCATGCTGAGAATTAAACCCTTGTCCCTGCAAGCAAAGGATTCTGAATACCAAGTGTTAAGAGTCCCTCCAGGGAGCGGACAGGTAGGAGGTCGCAGGAGAGACCAGGAGCGTCAGTCTTATTCAGGGAGATGAGCCTCCTTGCACCACTGCAAGGAGTGGGTGGTTGGGGGCCACACAGCTGGAGGGAGTAAGAGGAGAGCCTCAGGCTAAGGACAGGATGGTGGCTTGGTTCTGGGCCCCTTTGGAGCACAGGCCAGGTGTGTCTGCAGACCTCAGCTTTCTGTTCTATGAAGTTCAAGCCAGATCGATCTTGTTTGGTCAACTGTTACTGGTCATGATGGGGCTGCAAGCTCCTTGATACCTTATGCTCCTTTCCCTGTGGCTGGGTGATAAGGCTAGACCCGAAGTGCCATGTCCCTTAGTTGTCAGGTAGGTGGCCTCCACTCTGACCTTCAGTGACTGCCAGTGACATAGCTTGTCGTCCTCCACATCCCCGGTGTTCTTCCTACCTAGGTTTGTGGTTTTGTTCCCCTGCTTCCCTGGAACCCTAGGGTTGTGAGTGTAGCCTGGGCAGAGGACCTGTGTCTCAGGTATGTGTTGTGTTGGCTTCCATTGCTTTGACAGAATACCTGAGGTAAACAACTTCCAAGGGAGAAAGGTTGGTTTTAGCCGTGCCTCAGTCCATGGTAACCGACTCCCTTACTTCTGAGCTTCTGAGGAGGGTGTGAAGGAAGTCAGCAGGGAACACTACAGCATTTTAGGGGTACATCTCCAAGGACCTGCTTCCTCTCCTAAGCTTCAGTCACTTCCCCAAAGGCTATTAATGAATCCACCTACAGATTAATCCACCAGTGAGGTTAGAGTCATGAACACCGCTGCCTTGGGGCTCAATCCTTGCACACATGACCTTTGGGGGAACATCTTAGCTCCAAACCATAAAGGTATCTGTGTGTGTGTGTGTGTGTGAGAGAGAGAGGGAGGGAGAGAGGGAGGGAGGGAGGGAAGAGGGGGTCTGGAGGTGATGGAACACACTGGTATGGGGAAGTCTGTTGTGTGGAGTTTCCAGATGCATCCATTATGGGGTAAGAAGAAGGGGACATTTCTTTGGGTAGGGACATAGCTACTTGTTGACTGGTATAGAAAAGCTAAATTGTGTTCCCCTGAAATAAGCAGACTCTGAATCAGCACCGTGTGCAGTGTGTGTTTGTGTGTATGAGAGAAAGAGATGGAGAGGAAGCTTTTACATGAAATACTCAAAATTGTTCCTCCACTATAATGGGCCGGCACAGACCATTACCTTGAAGATTTAAAAGCTAGATGAGCTCATCATATCTGGTGACTTCCGCCGACATCCGTGCTCGGTCGCAGAGCCGGCTTTACCTGTGAATTTCAACTTCACTGTTATCAATTCTCGGGTGTCGGTGGTGTGGCCTGCCCGGCTTGGATTCAGCAGGAACATGTTGATTATGTGATGGGTATGAATGTTTCCCAATGAGACCCCGCGAACCTTTTCATTTAAAAATAGCTTTATGACCTTTGGGTCCCAGACCAGAGTTTCAGAGTAATCCAGCGGGCTAAGGCAATAAAAGACTTTGGAGAAAGCAGAAATTGGCATTTTTTTAATTTAATAATTTGAGTTTCGTATGAATGATTCTGCGTACTGTGCAATACTATGCATTTTCATAACTGTCTCTTCCACTTTGGGTAAAGGAAGGGAGGGAAAAAATAACAGCAGCAGCGTTCTGTGGGCAAAGGAAGAAAACAAGAGAATGGGGCAGAGAACAGGCTAAATTTAAAATTGTAATTGGCTGACTTCCACTGGCTTGCGGGTGTTTTAATGACTCATAATAACTTCATTTAAAACCAGCTGAGCAGAAAATAGATTGGAGAGGAGCCTCGGGCCATTATGGATTTGTTTTTTTTGACAAGCTCGGTTTTCAGCAGCCAGGAAGGCTCTCAGAGAAGGCTTGGCTGTGTGTTCTTGTTCTCTCTCTCTCTCTCTCTCTCTCTCTCTCTCTCTCTCTCTCTCTCTCTCTCCTCCCTCCGTCTTTCTCTCCCTCTCCTTGTCTCTTTCTAAACTCTCTCCCACCCTTGTTTATTTTTTAACTGATTAAAAATATATGCCTTGATGTATTATTTTAGCTTTGATAGGATTCCCCCCCCCCATTTTTGATGTGGTAAATGAAACATAAATAAAATTGTTTTTGAAATTACGGAATTAATTAGGTAGTAAAGCAACTACAGTGAATAAATCTCATTTGCTGTTCGCTTTTTCCCAGAGCCCGGATCCATATTCTCGGGGCGTTCCCCGTTCCCCCATCCCTCTCCCTCCTTCCCTGTGCTAGGAGTGGTGCCAGGCCCACAGAGTGGTCCCTTCCCTCTCTTTTGAAAGTCAGCCCACTCAGCTTGAGCATGCGTCTGTCTGGGCAGGATGGGGGTGCCCCCCTCTGATAGCTCTTAGTAGTTTGTCTGCCTTCCCTTATGGCACCTGTCCTGTTCTTTGTTAAATAGCCTCGTCTTCTTTTACCTGCTAGACTTAAGTTTTTTGAGAACGCGTGATTTATTTTTGTCTTGCCCATTCTTGGTCGCATAGTGATATGAATGGTGGAGAACCCGGCTGTCTTTGGAACAAATGAATGGAGACCGGGTGGATGGCAGAGCACAGACCCGAGTCGCGCCCTGGCTCCTCCAGCCCTGGCGGTCAGGCCTCTGCCAGGAGACAGGAAGGAGGCAGAGACCTTATCAGCAGCATATTGTGCTGTGTCCCCACCACTTAGCACACAACATGTTCTCAAGAAGTAACCGTGGAGTAAATGAATGGCTCAGGATGGGTGGTAGAGGCTCAGGAAGGAGAGAAAGGCACTGAGTTTATTGAGCACCTGCTGCGTTCCAGGCGGATCTGAGCATCGGTGTTGTGCGTGTCTGAGCTCATGCTGATACCAGCCTTGGAGAGCGATGCCCTGATTCCACCTTGCAGATGGTGACGCTAAAGCTTGAAGTGCCACTCTGCCCAAGCTAGGGGGGTGATAGAGCCAGGTTCAAATCCGGATTTGTCTCCATCTCCCCTTGGTTTCTGCTGCACACGCTGCCTTATTTGGCCTCATGCTGCTGGACGGCTGCAATTCTTGCTTTTCTGCTTGGAGAGGTGACCAATCAGTGCTTTAGAGGCTGGGAGCTGAGCCCAGGAAGGCCCTGTCCTTAGGGGTTTTAGGATCAGGGTGGCAGAACAATTGGCTACTGCTCAGTCTTGCAGCTGGGCCACCACGAGCAGGCGGCGCTTATTAGCTGCCCTCTCTACCAGCGCCCCTGTGTGCAGGAGTGGTTACTTCTCTACATCACCTTGTAGGGCTGGAGGGTCCACGTGGTGGCTTTCCCACCATGAAGAGCTTGGCTGTGGCATGCCCCACTGGTCCTTCTCACTGGGTGCCACAGACAAAGGAGGGAAGGAAGAAAGAGCTGTGGATGGTCCCCCTTGCACCAGCACCCTGCTGTGTGCATTGCTCCTGGGGAAACCATGCTAGGGTTAGAAATGAAGGGAACAACTGACCTGTGCTGCTGCGCCCCAGAAACAGGAGCTCTGGGCCTGCTTGGGCTGCCCTGGCCCCTCATATGTGCTCATGACAGCGCTTCGGTGTGACCCACCAGGAATATTGTGGCCTCCCTGACCACTCAGTTCCTGTGCAACGAAGCTGGACCACTTGGTATGAGGCCAGTTACATCTGGGCTCTGAACTTCTCGTCTTCCCTAGGCTCATACTGGGGATGCTGGAACCTTTTCTGGGGAGCAAAACAGCAGCCCAATGGGAAGCAGATGTTGAAAGTTGGGCAGCAGAGAAAACTCAGTGGCTGTTGGGGTCACATGTATGGGTGTGTGTGTGTGTGTGTGTGTGTGTATTACTCATGAATTAATTCAGTAGTTAGCAGCTGAACTGAGGGCCCACAGCATGTGAAGCTGGGCAGGGCATCCAGCCCAACTGAAGCTCGTGTCTTTGCCTCCAAGTTGATGGAGAGGATGGTACAAGTCCCCTGCACAGGGAAGGTGTGCAGGCTTGGGTATGCTCACTGTGTCCACTCGGGCCGTGAGTGGAGCTGAAGTGAGAGGGGGGCGGACCTCCAATGGCAGTGATGGGGAGAGGCTTGGGGAGCCAAGAGTGGGATTGTGTTTTTCCTGCTGCAATGCACAGAAGGAACTCTACGGTGGAGGTGGCAGGAGGAAGGAAGAATTTCTGTGTGCTAGGCAGACATCTCTCTTCTTCTTCCTCTTTTGTCTGTGGTCATCTCCAGAGGCTCTGAGCCCAGTATCTTTAGAGTCTTCGCATCTCTGAGAACATTGTAGCTCTCTGTGCTTGGTAGGCTGAGAAACACTTCTTAAAAGTGAAAAACTGCCACCTCCAGGGTCCTCCATTTCGAGGTGGTCACAGCATAAACACGTGTATGAACAGGAGGCTTAAAATTTGGCACAAACCTGGAAGATGACAGGCTTCTCATACAGTAAGTTCTTGGCTCACCATTTGAGGGCTGCCATTGGTGAGCTCAAGACGTGAGGACTAGCTCAACTGAGGCCCACAGGGCCATGCGACCCCCTCAGTGACACAGGTTCTTCCCAGGTAGAATGCAGCCAAAGGGCGGGCTGAGGCCTTTTCTAGGGAGTTGTCTCTGTGTGGAATTTAGACCAACACAGACATCTCTTCTAGACTTTTCTTCAATCATTAATATGCTCGCTCTTCCTTCCCCAAACAGGCCCATTTTGATTGGAATTCTGCTTGCCAGGGAAAACAAGAAAAAAAAAATTACTAAGTTCTAAACTTTTCATTAGGTGGTTGGGATAAAAGTCTTCTGGAGGAGGTGGATTAAACCTCTCGCAGCTCTCTTGCTGACTATTATAAGCTAATTGAGCACCGGGTGCTCATTGGCGGCTGCGTTTTGTCGGAGTAATTATGCAAGGCCCCAGTCATTTCAGTAACAAACTAACTCCAGGTAAGACGACACTGTCCTGAAACTTTTCATTTGCTGGAGCCTTCTTCAGTTCTCCATGATAGACAAAGGCCCAGAGATCAGATTTTTTTTGGTGGGGGAGGCCAGCTTCTGCCTCTTGGGGATTACTGCCCACAAAGCTCACACCTGACTTGGACAATTTAGCGCATTGGAGAATCCTCTGAGGGGGCCAGTGGAAGCTGAGCCAGGGCGGGGGGGGCACAGATTTCGGCCCAAGTATATGTAGGGAGCTTGGAGTCATGTCCGCTGTCTGCAGAATTCTGTCCAATGTACGTGAGCGAGGTGCAAGTCTACGTAAGTAGGACCATTATGACAGTCTGTAGGCTCTTTTCTGTCTCTTACTGGTGCTGTTTCCTATGACATGCTGCTCCTACTCCAGAGGTAGAAACTTTAAAGTACCATCCATGCCACCCCTGGATCCTGGGCTCAAGGGCCTGGGACGGGCGTTCCGGTACCTTTCAGATGGCGGCTGCGGCCTGGCAAAGTTTGCCCTTCAGAGGACAGCATTGAGCCTTGCTTCCAATATATGAGCTGCACCTGGTCCCTGAGGCTGGCCTCTGGTCCCCCTTACCAGAGCACCCCATCTTTGTGATACTGCATGGCCATCCTGGCTTTCCTCTTTCACTTCTCAGCCCTCACAGCCTAAGACCACTGGGTGTGTGTGTGTGTTTGTGTTTGCGCGCGCACACACATGCATGTGTCAAGCTGTTTTTAAAAAATGTGTACCTTTTCCTTCTTCGACTCCCACTAGTTCTCAGACCTGTGTCTTTCATTCCTGGCCTGGACTGAGCTGTTTCTCCATTTCACAATGAGAAGTTTGTCACAGTCAGAGGCTGGCTGAATTGAGGCAGGAATGTGGTGTTTGGTTAAATTGTAAAATTAGCTAGGGAAGTTAATGAGGCATCCTGCCTCTGCTTTTCAAAGAGCGGGAAGTCTGTGAAGGTGCTTCAAGCTCCACGCCTGAGAAGGGAGGAGAGGGGAGGGCGTGCAGGGCTGCTCTTCCATGTGAATCGCAGGCCTAGGTCGGCTGGTGGGATCCCAGAAGGACCCCTCAGAGGGCCTGGCTCTGTCTGGCCTCTTGGAGACCGTAGGCACTTCCTGCTCACGAGGTCCTGAGCCTGCACAGCTGGCTGTCCCTGCCATTCTGCACAAGTTCTTGATTTTGCCCTGGCCGGAGCTGAACAGGCAAAGGATGAACACTTTCTCTCAAAAGGACTCTATGGTCGAGAGACCAATGCTAGTGGCAGCTGCTGTTTGTCAGGGGTCCACCAGGTGCCAGGCCCTTGAGTGGAATCTCTCACCGGAGCCTTCTAAGTAAGGCCTGTTTGAAGTTTGTGCTGTTAGCACATCCATTTCACAGTCGAGGAAACCATTCACTTGCTTGACCTCATGCAGCACACATGAAGCATGGTGGCTGTGCTTCCAGAGGCCTGGCCCTCCAGCCTCCAGCCTCCAGCCTGAACTTTGGAGGCAATGTTGTATCTGTCCAGTTAGTTCCTGTGGTACAGGATGATCCTGTGCACACACATACATACCCACCCGCACGCGTGTGCACGATCACTCGCACGCATGCGCACAGCCTAGAAGCTCTGGCAGTGGGCTGTCTTTCGCGCCTGAAAAGGGAAGAGAGGGAGTTTTTGCAGTTCCTCTCAGAACACCGAACCCTTCTGCTTTGAAACAGCAGTTCTGTGTCATTTCAGTTGTCGGAGGTACTTTTATGAATGTCATGGGCTTCACATGGGACACGTTACCCTACCTGAACCTTTTGCACAGGGTAAGCCAGAAAAGACTGTTTCCCCGCTGCTGGTGAGGAGAGGGGCATTGGTTGTGACAGGCAATATTTCTGTTTTGAAAAGTGTGGCGCCTTCAGGCGTCTGAATTTTGAGCCTGAAAATGTCAGCGCTGTAATTGTAATGTAACACCTCAATTATGGTGCAGGGGGTAAGCCAGCCAGACTCGGAAACCTGCGAGGTTCTTTAGATCCATGCCTGAGCCACAATTAAGGCTTCAGAAACACCAAAGGCAGGCCAATGAGTGTCATTTTTAACCAGTTCGTACATTTTACTACTTCCTCACATCAGAAGCGCCCAAGTTGGAGAGCCTGCTCCTTGTCCTCAATAAAGTGATTAAGCTGAATGGGTGTTGGGGAGTATTATTAGGCTGAGAAGAGCTAAAAATAGACATGCTCTGTTTTCTGAAAGCCACAGCAGGCCTGGAGAGGCTAGCAACCTCCAGGTGCCACTGAGGGACCTGAGGAAGGAAGGGGAAGGAGGAGCGGCAGTGCCCTGGGCACCAGGTCTGGATGGCAGGTGGGTGTGGTTGTGGGTGAGGCAGGTGGCATGGCCTTTGCTCCCGCTGTTGTCAAAGGTATAGTCCTGATGGAAGCAGCAGAGCAGTTACCCCTCCTAGGGGTGTGTGCGTGTGTGTGTGTGTGTGTGTGTGTGTGTGTGTGTGTTAATAAATTCAAAGTGATCTACATCTCTGGAGATTACAATGGATATCAGGACCTACACTGTACATATTCACACTGTACAATGGATATCAGGACCTACACTGTACATATTCAGCCCCCCACTGTTCTGGGCGAAGGGCTCCACCCTCAGCAGCCGGTAAAGGGAAGGTTTTTATAGGCACAGAGAGAATGTTGTAGAAGGAAGAGACCCTCAGAGCCAGGAGTGAGGGTTCCCTCCACAGGCTTTGAGTAACCAGGATGCCCAGAGAACTATCATAAAAGGACTTCATGGTTAATCGAAGGTCAAACAAGAACACCTTGTCTGTTTCCGTTTTCAGCGTGCTGTCATTCATCACCGTGAGAGCCTGCTTTTCTGCTTCCAGTGAATGCAGCAGATTGTTTCTTTACGATAGAACACCTTCCTTCCTTGCAGGTCCACAGGAGACTGGTGGAGAGAGGAGGCAGGCCTTGGAGGATATGCCGAGTGGGGCTTCATAAGTCAGCCTTGAAAATTGGCTGTACGTTTCACTTTGTGAAGCCGCACACATCTTCCCTGTCTTTGGGCTCATTCCTGTGTATAACAGCTTTAGGCAGGCTAGGACTCTGGTGTCTGCTTTGCAGGTAGAGAAACTGAGGCATTTAGAGAAAATCTGATCATAGAGATCCCTGAAGGCCCCAGAAGAGCCAGTGTTGAGCTTGTGCTGTTGGCCCTTGTCCAGGCTCTGACAGAGGTGTTACCTCACTAGACCACGAGATGATGATGTTTCTCATGAGCCAAGGGCCGAGAGCAGAAGAGATAAAATGAGGAGGCGTTTCATTGATGCCGAGAGGTGGTGGGAGGTAGATTTCCAGACTCAGGGGTGAGCTTTAGTGTGGGGGGAAGAGCAGAGGACTGGAGTCCACTACCCTCGAGGCCTATGTCGGTTCTCCTTAGTCGGAACTTGTCACGCTTTAACATATATGGTCAGAGGCCCTTCTGGAGAGCTATGCTTGTCATACTGTCATTTTGATGTAAATTTGTTTCTTTTGGGGCCAGGGAGATAGTTGAGTGATATAAGTGCCTGCCTGGCCAGTGTAAGAACACAGGTTCAATCCCCGGTACTGCGTGTTGTGCCAGAACTGGGTGACAAGTCTGAGGTATGTAGTGAGACCTTATATCAAATAAATAAATAAATAATAAGCAAGCAAACGAATGAGTTAGTTTTTTTTTTCTGTGACCCATACTACCAACTGGAGCTTGGGCAAATGAGCTAAGTTTTCTTTAACCTCAGTTTTTGCATCTGTATCATGGAGACAATCTTAGAGTTGCTGTGCATGTGAAGTCATAAATATGTCGTACTTCGTGATCTGTCTGTCTAGGGATTACCAAGGGCCCTTGCATTGAACGGTACCCTCAGCCCTATTTTCATTTTTACTTTTGAGAAAGGATCTTGCTGATTTCTGTGGGCTGGGCTTGAACTTGTGATCCTCCTGCCTCAGCCTTCCACAGTGCTTGGACTGGCCACCATACTCAACTAGTGACTAATATTTTTATTGTGATGATAGCAGCACTATCACTCCTCATCACAGGGCAACCTACATACAGACCCCCTAGGACTGTGGGATGCATGGATAGGAGGATAGAAGCTTGTTAGCAGTGAGGCTTGTTACTAGGTAGCTACCAGTTAGTACTCTGGACATTTTCTCATTTAAACCTTCCAACCACCTTGCAGCTCCATTTCCAAGTGACTGGTGCCCTTAGGATTGTACATTCAGAGTCCTGCTTTTAAGGAGGAGGGATGCATCTCTGTCTCAGAGAAGGATACTGAGGCTCAGAGAGGTTAAGGTGCTCCTGTCTGTGTGTAGCTAGTGGATAGCTGAGCCGGAGTTTCAGCTCTCTGGGCTTCAAAGCTGAACTTTTCTGCGAAGCCATCTATGATGGGAATATAGGAAGGGACTTCTTTAATCCATGGAACTCCTATTCAGGCCCAATCCCAGGAGCTTTGTGGATATCTGGAAAGCTGAGACACTGCTTTCTCATGAAGTTTCTAGAAGAGAAGCCCACTTCTGCAGGGCTTCTATAGCTTACACTCAAGGGAATAGTCAGTGTGCATGTAGAATCCTGTCTGTTGACCTCTTAAAGAATACCTTGGTTGTAACACTTGTGACAGCATTTGAAGCCTCTGGAAATGGCTTATGTTTTTCTGTTTGTTGAAATACAATTAATTAAGGATATTTTGAAGACCAACAGAATACATAGCACAAATACAGTTGCAGGGAACATTGGAGAGAAATGCTAGTGGTAGGTAGAGTGTGTGGAATTCTGGGAAGAGAGAGACTAGGGTCTTATCAGTATGGAGATCCAAATGCTGTGAGAAGTCATGGCACACTCTTTAGTTAAGGAGAAAGGAGAGGAGAAGGGACTAGCTTGGAAAAAGGAAGGGAGGACTAGAATGCTCTTACGACTAAGGAAGGCTTTCCCTCCCTTTTCCTGGTAAATGTCTGAGAGAAATTTTAATAGGAAGCTTTGTTGGGAGTATTGGGGGATGAGGCAGTGGCTGGCATCGGCTTGAAGTTTTGTGGGTCAGACAGGCAGAGTTGTGATCTTAGCCTTGTCCACCTGGAGTGAGCCTGGTTGTCTTTTACCCACTGTCTTGGCAGCATTGTGAATCTTCCTCTGAGGAGAGGATTGTGTGCATATGTGTGTGTGTGGTTGCATACGTGTGTGTGTGTGTGTGTGTGTGTGTGTGTGTGTGATTCTCCATACCAGACTGAGTTTATGTGCTGCAGTGAAATACTTGGAGTTTGCTTCAGAAGAAAATAGAAAGGATTTTGAGGATGAGGAGGTGTAAAGGCTTGGGTGACAAACAACTTTGGGGCTGCATGGTGCCAGCAAGAGCCACTTTTCATTCTGAACCTCTCACCTGAGAATACTCAAATGGGGCCAGGAAGAAAGAGGATTGCCAGTGTGTGGGGCTTGAGGTGCCCCATACCATCATGGCTGATGGTCCCACCTTCATTTCTCAGGCCTTTTTCTTTAACTTACCCCAGCAATAGCGAACTGCTTGGAGATGAGCTCCAGAACAGCAGCCTGAAGCCCACTTAACTCATCACAAAGCGCCAGCACTGCAGTGATACCTGAATAGTGAAGCTTTAGTTTAGAAAAAACAACTCATACATTAACATCTTTTGTCTTAAAAGGAAAACAGATAACATGCATGCCGCAGGTCTGCCACCAGGGACCTAGCGTCTTGTGAGGGTGAAGCTTTGCTGTGCTCTCTCTCTCTTCAAACCAAGCTCTAAACACCCCAAGCCCAGGTGCTTCTGGAAGCTAGAGGTCAGTCTCTGGCCAGCCTCACTGGCCCAGTCTGCTTCTGGCTAATGATTACCCAGCAGCTGGACTCTTCGTTCCACTTTGCTAGTCTGATAGAGCAAAGTGCAGACAGTTCTTCATTTAACGACAGGGCTCTGTCCTGCATCTGGGTCACTGACTGATGCTAAGTGAGGAATCGTATATACTGTGTATGTTACAGTATTCAGAGTAAAGAAATAGGCGGAGGAAACTCCAACTTGATGACATTGCTTTTTATTTGCATATCTCTTAGGTTGCAGGACTGCACAGTATATAACTGCTGTACTGTACTGTCAGCAGAAATTACAGTACAGTATAAATGAGGTGTGCTGGATAAGAAAGAGACATTGAGGCTCTATAAGATGTACAGAACTGTACCAAAAAGAGATAAAAAGGTCACAAGCACATCTCTGTGTAAGTCCAAATAGTCATTAATGAGGCAGGTCATTAAGCAAAGGTCACCCACTTTCCTTGAGGGTTCCTTACTTTACAGATGAAAAGAGGTGGGACTTAGCCAGGGTCACACGATTCAGGCAGTGACAGTTGGGTTCCTGGGTCCATCTCTTTCTCTGGTGCTTCTAGTTATCTTAGGTGCTCTGGCTTAGCAGCCATTCCCCGAGCCTCATCTGAGATTGGCCCTTCCTCTCCTGTCCTCCCCGCCCAAGCAGAGCATACCTGCCACAGACGCAGACGTAGCAACTCAGCTACCCAAGCCGTTCGCTCCTTACCATCGGGCCTTTCCCTAGGTGCTGGAGCTCTGAGGCTGCAACTTATGGGCTGGCCTCCTTTCAGGCTCTGGCCGAGGACTGACCTCCTAGGGTTCATCAGCGTGATGAAGTAGAATTAATCTGTGATCCTGGTGGCTCTGACTTCAGCACCTTCAGCGTGCCAGGTAATTTATGTGGGTTCCTATTTCAGCTATCTGAAGATTAGAAGCCACAGTTTAAGGAAGGATAGGAGGCTACATGGCAAGGCCACGCCATCAATGAAAGGAAGATCCCCAAAGCTGTGCCTAGCTACCAGCTACTGCAGAACTTGAGGCTGAGGAGCTCGTCCATTGCCCTTGAGAAGATCTCCAGTGGCCATGGCATGCCTGGACGCTAGTCTGGTCATCGCTGCACAGGCAGGCATCCTTCTGGAATAGGGGAGCCTTTTGCTTCTCATGATCCTTTCAGTGCCCAATCTGTGAAAGTCGACAGAGAAAAAAAAGATGTACTTGTAGGCTTCAGAAAGATTACTGTATTTTTAACCACAATAAATTTACTGTCATATTTACATTTATTTAAAATAATTTCTCTTCTGTCAGCTCGTGCTCCCTGTTGCCTTCTGGGTAGCTGGTCGGAAGCTAATGGTGCTGCTGACATGAGCCACAGGTGATGACGGGGGCAGGCCAGAGAGGTCCTTCTCCTTGATGTGCCAGAGAGGGAGCTGACCCCTGACTTTCTTTGTAGCTTGGTTTGGATCAAGGCTCCTTGGTGGGACACAAGGACTAGCTGTGTCCAGAAGAAGTCTGTTCAGTGAAGGCTTGGCAGAGTGTCCTCTTTTCTTCTTTCTTTTTCTCTTTGTGCCTGGCAGAGATGGTGGGGCTGTTTTAAGTGTTGAATCTGTTGCACACATTTGATGTTTAAGTGTGTCTCATATGTTGATTTTTGGATAACATAATGCCAATGATACTGATGTTTAATGACAACATTTATTGAGCAGTTGCTATAGGCCAGGCCTGGGGTTAATGATTTTATATGTATTATTTAAAATACTTACCACCCAATCGACCTTAGTGATGCAGGCACTCTTTGAGCCCAATTTTGTAGGTGCAGAAATCATCCCAGAAATGATAGCTCACTTGTGTGGGGTGACAGCAGAAATGACACCTGGAACTTGAACCCTGGATTTTGTTTGATTCCAGTAAGTCCTCACCTAGATTACTGTGCAGATTACGCTGAGCATGTAGGTTTGTGTTGGCCACGGGCTGTTTCTCAGCCTGTTGGATTACTTGCCGGCACTAAGAGCTGTAATGAAGGAACTTTCCAAGCTTCTTTGGCTGAGCACTGAGCTGGCAGGATAAGGGCCGAGATGGGCCCAGGTTCTCCCGTGGGCCTTGAGAGAGGGACTAAAGGATGCTAGTGAACACCAAAAGCTGGGCACCACAGTGTTCTCGCGGTGTGCCATGACATTTGTAGGGTAGGAGAAGAAATACTCTCCTAGGCTCAGACGCTCCAGAATTTCCTCTTGAGCCATCTGAAGGTCTCTTCACAGAGCCATCAGTCACTTCCCAGTCAACAGTGGGAAGCCACCTTCCAAGATCAGGAACCCGGCTGGCCTCACCCCAAGTGAGGCCCCTGTGTATTGGCTTTCTCCATCCGCTCTGCCTCCGATTTGGGGCCCTCTGCACCCTTGCATCCTGAATTCACCGTCCATTCTACAGGGAAGAATTTCCCCTCTGTAAGCTGAGCCCCGGCTCCCCTTGGTCCCTGTCCTGGGCCACCTGCCGGTGCTAGTCCACAGGGCTGCTGGGCTCCATTCAGTGGCATCTACCTGCCTGCTGCTTCTTGCCCTCTGTCTTGAATCCGCGTCCCTCGTAGAAACTGGTTCTGTACCAGTTTTTCATTTTGTTGATAAGGGAGAGAGAGCTGGAGCGCGAGCCTGCCCGCCCCTCCCCCAGAGTCCACAGCTCCTTGAGGGAAGGAACATGCAGTGCTCGCCTTTGGAATTGGCAGCCAGTGTGCTGTTCTCCGTCTGATAAGAGGTACTGTAAATAAAACTGTACACCATGGCCTGTTGTAAAATGCCCTGCGTCTGTACTCATTGTTCTGACAGCTTAGGCTTTTTTTGGGTCTGCTGTTTTGGTACACTCTGTACTTCCTTATGTAAGCAGGCATGCATATCTCATCAGAACATTCAAGATGTTTATTTTAAAATCTCAAGGAATTAAAAAAAAAAGAGCGAGACACACACACACACCACTCAACACTAGATGCTGGCAAATACTATGTGTTTATTTTTTAGGGGTTCCTTTTTAAAAAATTATTATTAGCCTGCAGAATGGGGAGGCTTTGAGGAGGGAAGGATTTTGAATTATTTTATTTTCTCATCGGCTTGTGCTTTTCTTCCTTGACAGAAGTGTCACTCCATGTCTGGCTGCACACTGTATCTTTTCCTTTCCTAGATGTGTGGAGGCCCCGCCACACCCCAGTCTCATTTCTGCTCAGGAAGGCAAGTGGGGAGAGAGGCTCCATATTTTGCAGAGTGGGAGCAGCCCAAGGGGGCCCCCAGGCTGGAGGAGCTTCTGCTGCCACTGCCAGCTCTGTTGTCCCTGGAATCCTGGCATTTAGATAAAACTTCAGATTTTGTGCATAAAGCCTCGCTGATTATTCCTCCTCGGGTCCCTGTTGGCTGTGGTGGTCTGTACCCCCAGTTGGCTGTGGGAGCTGCCTCTTCACCCCACTTTCACCTGCTTTGCACCCTTCTCTGTCCTCCAGTCCATCTTTCACCTTCTGTAGGCACTAGGAAGTCAAGGAAAGATGAGAAAGTAGAGCTCTGGAAAACCTAAATGACCGTCCTCTCCCTGCGCCGCACTGCGCTCTGGGGAGTTAGGAGCCTGGCGGGGCCGGGGCATCTGTCTGTCTGCTTCTTTTAACAGCTGGACCCTGACTCCTGGGTGCGTTGAGTGATGTGGCTGGGGGAGGCTTGCTGTACAGCACAGCCAGCAGTTGGACTGTCCACCCTGGTCTCCTGGGGTCTGCCTGGGAGCAGGAAGCTTAGCGCGCGTCCCAAGGAAGGGGAGAGCCCTGGGCAGTGGGATTGGGGTCTTAAAGCGGACAACCTCACTGTCTAACCTTTCCTTGCTTCCTCTTGGGTTTACTGAGTTCAAGCCAGAGACTGTGTCCTTGAATTTTCAAAAAAAGGGGCAATAGAGGAGTCAAGAATAAGGACTCTGCCACCCCCTAGGGGACAGCCTGGCAGTGCCCTGAATGGTCACTGGCCCTTCTCAGGCACCTGCCTGAGGGATTCTCTAGCAAGCATTTAGTGAGTACAGACCACATGTCAGGAGGTGAGTGCTGTGGGCTTTTTGAGCCCAGGGCAGGGGCAAGCCTGCTTTCACAGAGCTTACAGTCAGAGCTGCAGAAGACAGCCTGGACCCGGCCTCCTGCATGGGCTCCTGGGGCCTGTCTGGGGAAGGTTTAAAAGCTGGGCTGGTGAATAGCTGCTGGTGCTGTCTGACTGCTTCTATGACAGACTCTTCTGTTCTCCTCAACAAAATAATCACTCACTTCTAAATTAGAGGGACAAAGGCGATGTATGTACATGTGTATGCATGTGGTAAAATGTATCTACCACTGTGAGACCCACTTTATACAAAACAAATGATCCCCAAATAAGTGCATTGCATTTCAGTAAAATCAGTCATACTTTAATTGCATAAAGGGAGTTCTTCTTTAAAGGAATAATGACAAACAGTGATGGCAGCTGGCGTTTCTTGGATCTGTCTTCTCTAAATATGGGGCCGACCAGGTTGCCCTTCTTGTCAGGGCCCTCTGTAGACATACTTTCCACATACATAGCCAACAGACTTACTGAAATCGGGCGACTGGCCGAGGGTCACAACCGGTGACTGTCTCACTGGGATTTGAACTTTTTCTGTCTGACCAAATCCTGAGCAGCTAACCATGCTCCACTGCCTCTCTGGGGGTATGAGTAGGGTCTGCTATCTCTTACATCTCCGTAGCACTTTATGATTTACAAGGAGCTGCATGCTCATTAATGTCTATCCGTTGCCTACCTGCCTCACGGCAGCCCTGGTGGAACACAGAGCTGTGGTCCACCTCCAGTTTGGGAGTTGAGGGTCAGGTTCATTAAGCTCGGTGTCTTGTATCTGCAGTGGGGAGCTGTGTTTGGGGCCTGGTTCTCCCCACTGTAAGGCCTGCATTCATCTTCCCTGTTTGCTGCATTCCCTGCTTGGTAGTAAGGATTGTGTGGGGCCGGCTCGCTTTATCTTCCTGCCATTTGCCCCGTGCTATTTAATTTCCTTTCCACAGTCTGCCCCTTTCTGGACCCTGTCTCCCCACCTGCCTTTGAACAGCTCTGTTCACCCGCCTGGCCTCTTTGCTCTCAGCTCTGCCTGGAGTGACCGGTCCCAGGTCCTGACCGGTCCCACGTCCTGACTGCTCCCAGCCCCCTCTCTGTCCAGATGCCGACAGCCTCTGGTGTGCTATCCAGCTTTGCTCAGTTTCTCTCTTGGTCACTTATCACCTGGCCTGTTTTCTATTAACCTGTTAAAAATAAATGTTCCTTTTCCTTTGGAATATAAGCCCCACGAGGGCAGAAACTGTCCTTATTTATGTACTGTGATCTTCCTCCTGGCAGACACTTCTCGGGCATCAAAAACACAGCTGCGAGTGCAGGAAAGATGGGGCGATCATGGCCGTGGCTGAGCTGTGTTCCTGGGATTCTCCCTGCTGCAGGGTGAGCCCCAGGAAGTTCTTTGGGGGTGAATGCTTCTGCTGGGTCCACCTGCACCTGTCGTGCTCAGCTGGCCTGGCTTTCTCCCTGCGCCCACCCTTCCATTGACGCTTTCTAAATGTATTGGGGGCCGAATGATGTCACCGTAATGCATTTTGGGAGTAGCCATGTGGGTTATACACACTTGAGTTGCTTTGAATGCAAACCTGACATCATACTGAAGGCAGCAGCAAACAACATATGCACAGTAAACAGGCAGAGACTGTCTTATTGATTAACAGATGAGGCCTCTATTATCGATCAAAGCTTGGCGAGGAAATTTATCACTTTTAATTTCAGGGCTGCCAAATATTTCTGCCTCTGAGCCAGCCATTACAGAAACAATTTAAAGGCACAAGCCTCCTTGGGAGAGCGGCTTTCGTCCGGCACACACTCCTGGGCTTTGGTGTCCCTGGAGCCGCCTCCTGGCTTCACTGTTCCACTCACCCTGGGGAGCCGGGGAGGGGTCAGGTGGTGGGAGCAGTACCGGGCTTCACGAGTGGGGGCCGATGCCTGTGGCCTCAGCGTGTAATGAGCTTGACCGTAGCGTCCCTGAGGACAGGGACTTTCACACACTGAGTTCAAGTTCGTGACTTCATTGAGTGGGGTAGGGTAGGGCGGGGTGGGGAGGCAAGCAGATGTGGGCAGGCTTGGGCCAAGCCAGCAACCTTTATTCAACCCTGTGTGTTCATTTGTTTTATCTTCATCTGAGCTCCCCTGATGGTGCACATCCGCCCTGTATTTGGTATCTACCCCTCTTCCTTTCTCTCTGCTTCTTGGTCATTAAAGTGAGAGGCTACTACAGCCCACATGATGACAGTTTCTAAGAACCCCTCACACCACATCTCTCTGAAGTCTGCAGCGCTACGGTGTTTCTCACTCCGTCGCAGAGCTCCAGCATGCTGGCCGGGCCCACAAGGCGTCCTCCCCTCCCAGTTTTCTGGAGGGAGCCGTGAGAATGGAGAAGAACCAAAGAAAGAAATGCAATTAAAATCAGATCCTTTACAGGTCCACAGAAAATCGTTGATGGCTAATGATTTAAGACTAGGGGGAGTTGCTCAGTGTCAGGGAGCTGTGGCTTCATCGAGGCCCGGCTTCCCTGTCCTGGCCTACTGTGGTTTTTGGAGATCCTTCTGCGTTTCTACTCTAGAAGGATGAAGTCCTAGCTATCTCTCTGTGAACACAGACACTGGTTTGCCATCGTCCCTAAGAGGAATTTTCTTGGCTTTTCTTCAAAGCTCTGCAAACTGTGTACCAGGTGCTTGGCCTTGGGCTATCCTGCAGCTTGAAGGGACACCCAGAGGTCACCATGGGATTCTTTCTACCTCCAAGTGAAATGCAACCCCAGCCAACCAAGACAAGTGACAATACCTATTTTTAACTCTGTTTAGGAAAAGCAGTTTCATATCTTCCTGGGAGCACTTTATCAGTCATTTATTTGGCCCATGAACTATTATTTATTAAGGATCTATAGTATGTGTGCTGTTTATCATTTGCTATATGGGTGTCAGTGAGATAGATTAGGTTGATGGCCTCATACCGCAGGGTCTTTGTACTCTGTTAGCAAGACCTGGTTTTTGGTGGTTAAATCTTTGCTTTTTGAGTTATATTCCTTCCTTTTTTGAGACAAAGTCTCACTAAGTCCAGGCTGGGCTTCAACTTGCAGTGATCCTCCTGCCTCAGCCCCTCCCAGGTGATGGGATCATAGGCATGAGCCATCACACTTACTTTCTTTTTTTCTAGACAGTCCCGCTGTATAGTTAATGCTTCCCTTGAACTCCGTGTAGCTTGGTCTGTCCTAGACTCACAGTACTCCTTCTGCCTCAGCCTCCTTAGCACTGGGACACTTTTGAAAAAGTACCTGGAACCAGTTTTCCAAACCAGCTTTACGTAGAGGTCTGCTGTATAAAATATGTAAGCTCTGTTTTCTTTCTTTGCATTGAAGCGAGGGAAGTCAGATCCCATTTTCTTACCCACAAAGCAGCTTTGCAGGTGGAAGCCAAGGAGGCTGAAGGCATGGAAAGTGAAAGCAGTGTTTGAATCCCCCCTGCTGTTATCCACTGTGGGACCTTGGGCAAGTACTTGGCCTCTCTGAGCCAGGCCTTTACTCATCTGCTAAATGGGGGTCAAAACTACATGTATTTGAAATGGCTCTTGTTAGAATTACACAAACTGCTGTGTACCGAGCACTTAGCATCATGCCTGATATATGATGAAGCCTCAGGAAACCTGAGGTGGTTTGAGAACAGCATTAGCAGCTACCACTATGTCTAAAAAGTCGTGTGACTCTTAGGAGGTGTCCGTGTGTGACGGAAACACACAGGCACACTAAGGAAGTGCTCCAGCGTGTGGACCGAAGCAACAGTAGCAGCTTGGAGAGAGCAGAGGCGCGAGGGGTGGCGTGCTCAGAGCGTGCTTGCTCGGTCGTGACTGTAGAGCAGGACTGGGAGAGACGGGGAGATGGACATTGCTCAAGCCCAGATGATACTTGGGGAGCACCAAGAGGTGCCTGGAAAAGGTGAGGAGAACGACCTGCCTGTGGGGCACAGGCTCCCGGGGGCAGGTTGTGGAAGGCCTGGAAGCCATGGAGAGGAAGTCAGAATTAGTGTACAGATCGTGAGCCTTTGTATCTTTGTGAGTAAGGACATGAGCAAAATATAGTGGTCTTCAAGGAGCCTACGTCTTCCGGGTAGGTCAGAGGGTGCCTGAGGGCATGGAACCATCTTTAAGTCCTGTGATACGCTGGGCTTCATGCAGGCAGGGCCTGGGAGAACTGCAAAGAGGAGCAATGTCCAGAGGACATCTTGAAGGAAGAGTGTCCAAGCTTCGAACAAGTGACCCGTGGAGGAGATGGCATATTAGAGCCTTGAAGACTTTGTCACTGATAAAAAGCCCCTTGTCAGCTTGATGTGATGATGTTGTTGAGTTCCGTAAACACTGTTTCTAGGTCACATCAGAATTGAGTTGCATCAGGTTGATTTGGTTTGTTCTGCATAGTGGATTCATAGGTTCCTGCTGTGTGCCGGGCAGGTGCAGCTGCACACAGAATGGCGTGGTCTCTCTGTCAGAGCCTGTAGTGTAGGGGGTGAGAGACAGGTCCAAAGGGTTTTAGACAAATCATGCTTGGCGACGTTACACAGAATGCTATGAGAACGGAAAGAAGGGCTCCCAACCCTAGCAGAGAAACAAAGGTCGAAGGTGAACTGTGAATGGTGGATGGGAGTTCCACCTCCACCTTGTGGGTCAGGGATGGGTCTCAGAGGCAGAGGATGCACAGGCAGGGGCAGTGACATCCAGGGTAGCTGAGGACAGGGAGCAGGAATGAGGGCTGGGAGTTGGAACAGGACAGATGTTACAGCTAGAGGGGATCTGTGAGTCCAGGGAAGAGTTCAGGCTCCATCCTCCAGCTAGGAAATCACACAAAGGCATCAGACAGGTAGGTGCAGGTGAGTTAATTAACAGTGAGTTAATTTTGGACATGCTGAGTGGAGGGCCCCTGTGGACAGCCAAGTACAGGTGCCATGTACTAGTACGTCGGCGATGTGAACTTTCTTACACAGTACGTGGAAGCAGGGCTTATTTCTTCTTGCTGGTATCATTTGTTCCTGTCCACCCTTCATGTGGTGCTGTCCCTTCAGGATGGCCCTCCTCCTCAGAGGTGTCTCACCTGGGCTCGATCTTCATTTACTGTTAGTGTTTTTCTCTGGGAGAGCCCTTGGTGAGGTCCCTTGGCCCTCGTTTGGGTGGGTGGCCGCTAACTGGAGCGGAGTTGGGCTGGCTGCGTGGATTGTCCCTGCCTGGGGGAGTGCCACAGCATCTGGCTCGTCCCTCGCACCCACCCGTGCCGTGTTGGCCTAGGCTCCTCCCAGGCACACAGACTGTGGCGCTCGTGGTGACTGTCGCCTGTCCTTTCTTCCAGCGGGTGCCAAAGCCTTCGTCTGTGACCAGTGTGGCGCGCAGTTTTCAAAAGAGGATGCCCTGGAGACGCACAGGCAGACCCACACTGGTGAGTTCCTTTGGTTCCTTTCTTTCCAGATTTTCCTGTGTGACAGTACATGGATGGGCAGCACCTGGGCAGCATCCTCGGCTTGGCAGACGCGACTCCCGGTCCTTTGGCTGCTGTGGGTAAGGTGGGCTTCTGTCACACATTGCAGCTCTTGCCTGTGGGGATAGGAGTTTGCAAGTGTGACTCTGCCCTGTAAGAACAGCCATCCTGGGTCCAGCCACGAGCTCTGTTGCAGCAGCCCACTAAGAGGCTGTCTTCACTGAGGCAGCTTCTACCCTCTTGTGGTGAACTTAGGAAGCCCAACAGGTGGTCAGGAAGCCTCTGGCACCCCCTTGATGGACTATGGAAACTGTCACGTGACCACAATATCCTGGTTCTCCTTTTGTGAGGGGTGACCTTCCTTTAACAGAGACAATCTGAATAAAATATACATTTGAACAGTAACTATCAGCTAGCAGTGGCATAGCTTCACGTGACTCCAGAGCATTGAGTTCCCCACATCCTCTTCATCTCACTGTGATTATTGCCTTCGTCCGGGTAGCTCCCACTTTGCTTCCCACAGTGCCTGGCACTGTCCTTGTGCTGCACACAATCCCAGATGGCCAGTCTGTGAGTCACCCTGGGAGGTGGAGGCCGGAAGCTGCCCCTGTGCCATGGACGAGGAAGGGGAGGCTCGGAAGGAAAGGGACGTGGTGGGGCGGACGTGGCGCAGCGTGGAGTTGAGAGCTCAGGCTGCCTGCGTGTAACCCTTGTTCTGCTTTGTTCCCTTTGTGCGACAGTGGAGAAGTTACCTGAGCTTATTTTGGATTTCCTCTACTGTTCAAAAGGAGAACAATATTAGTATCTTATCTCCTAGGACTGTTGTAGGAATTGACCAAAATTTTTTTCTGAAGTGCTTTGTGAAGTGTTTGGCTCATAGTAAGCACTCAGTAAATAGAAGTAACCGTAGTTAATAAATATTTATCGAGTTCCTACAAGGTGCCTGACAGTGTTTGGACATGTAAGATACAGTAGCAGATGAGACAGGCAACATTCCTGGCCTGAGATTCTAAGTGGGAGAAAGTATGGGCCAACAGGTACGTGCTAGGGGTCGTGATAAGCATAGCAGGAAAGAGAACGCATCGCCTGCCTGCCTGCCTGCCTGCCTGCCTGCCTCTCCACCTGCTTTTCTGTCTCTCCTTTCCCTCTTCCCAGTTGTTCCTTCCCTTTGAACAGTTTCTTTTCCTTTCATGATGTCTATTACAGCTTTTGGATTTTATTAACTCTTCTTACACTAGGGAGATAATATGATATTTATGCATATGTGTGTTTACGTATAAAAGCTTTGAGTTTTTTATTCATAGCTGAGTAATACTCCATTGTATAAAAATACCACAACTTTTTTTCTGTGTGTGTGTGTGTGTGTGTGTGTGTGTTTCTAAGGATTGAACTCAGGACCCTGCACTTGCCAGGCAAGTGCTTATTCCATTGAGCTAGCACCTCGGCCCAAAAATACAACTTCTTTATTAATTACTCAGTTGACAGGCATTTGGGTTGTTTCTAAGATTTAGCTATGACAAATTATGTTGCTATAAACATCTGACCAACTAATTTGAAGACAGCAATATGTAATATAACAATTATTATTGAATTCCTTGTTTTGTTCAGTGAAATTCTGTAGGGTTTTATTTTTGTTTTTTACTACTTTTTATTCTCTTTTAATTTTTATTCTTTTCTATTTTTACTTTTTATGTATTTGGTATAGGGTCTCACCACATAGCTCGGACTTGTAGTAATCCTCCTGTTTTCAGCCTCTGCAGCACTGGAATTACAGGTGTGTGCCATTATGCCTGGTGGTGTTGGCTGGCTCAGTGTGCCTGGGGGCCGGGCGGGTGTGGCACGTGATGCCAGAGATTGAATCCCTCTGTTCCTGGGCACTTAGTTCACTGAGCTATCTTGTCAGGTCTTATTTTTTATTCTCTTCGAAAGATTAAAACAAACAAACAAACAAACAAAAAAAAATAGACTGAAGCGTAGAAAATAATAGAAAAGTGATATTCTTGATAAAATGGACAGGGAGGCAGGGCTCGTTGAGAGGGTGACATCTGAGAAAGAAGGTGGGGGATTGCTGGGGCCCTGCCTCAGTGGATGGAGCCAGCTCGAGCAGAAGCCCTGAGGCCAGGGGGAGCCCAGCATGGCAGAATGCAGAGGGGTGCAGTGGCAGAAGAGGGCAAGGTCACGGGGTCACTGAACCTTAGGAGGGAACCCGGCCCGGGGTTCATTCTCCATGTGGTAGGTGTTTATTATAGGGGAAGAAGGTCGTTGCAGGTTACATGCTGAGATAAGAAACCTTGGGTAAGAAAATACAAAGAACTCTTACAATTCAGAAATAAAAGTACAAATAACCAGGTTGGGGACTGGGCAAAGGGTGTGCCTAGACAGAGCTGCAAGGATAGACCAACGGCTGGTGAGCACAAGGCAGATGCGTCCACCGCTAACCATCAGGGAGGTGGACAGCAGCGCCATGGGGCGTGCCGCCGCACACACTAGGATGCGGCCATAGTAAGCGGCATGGAGAGTAGCGGGGTGGTTGAGTGGGTAGGAGGAGGAGAGGCCTCATGGCTGCTGCTGGGACGGCCACTCGGGCAGCTTGGCGGCTCCTGAAAAGGCTAAACGTAGAGTTGCTGTATGACCCAGAAGCTCCACTCCTGCCTGTCCACTGGAAGGAATGGAAGCATGCATCCGCACAAAGGTGGGTGCTGAAGAGGCAAGAGCAGCAGAATGTGCTAAGTCCATGCCAGCGAGTGGAGTTCAGCTGTAAGAGGAAAGACAGCCCAGTACATGGGACGGTGTGGATGGGCCTTGAAAAGATGCTCTGTGAAAGAAGCCAGGTGCAGAGGCCACATATTTGTGGTTCCCATTGATCTGCAATGTCCAAAATAGGCAACTCTATGCAGACCCAAAGTAAATTAGTAGGTGCAAGAGGCCAAGGGTTTTGGAGGTGAATGGAGAGTGCCTGCTACTAGATGCATTCCTTTTTAGGAGGGTAAAAATAGTCTAAAGTTATTTGGGGTAGTGGTTGCACAAGTCTGAATATATCAAAATTTATTAAACTCTGCACTTCAAAGCATGAGTTGTGTGTTTTATGGTGTGTGCATTGTGTTGTAGTAAAGTTTTGTGTGTATATGTGGAGATTATAGGTGATACAGATATAGAAATGAGCTTTCGCATGTGCCAGGAAGGGTCACTAGTGTCACACGTGCCACTATATATGCACAAACATATGTATGTGCTAACGTGTATGTGCACGTGTATATTTGTACACATGTGCACAGCTTTACTGATGTGTACTTAAATATTTGCTTATATATCAAGACATAAGAACACACATACACACACATACACACGTACAGAAAAGGTGAAAGTCCGCTAGAGGTCTCTTAGTTATTTTTTCTGTGATGGGGATGATCCCCGAGCCTTGTACACGCCAGCTGTGTGCTCCACTACCGAGCTCTGCCTCGCCCCACTTGAGGGTTTATAAGGGGAGGGAGGGGCCATGACTTGATTTATGTGTTTAGAGGAGAACCGCGGCACCTGCGTGGAGAACCGACCACGGGGAGGAGCGTCTCGTCTATCAGCTGCTGTGTAACAGACCACTCTCAGTGGCAGCTTAGAACTGTACGGTGTTGTTATCTCCGACAGTTCTGTGTGCTCATTGGGCCTGGCTCACCGGGTGGGCCTCATGACTGCCATCAGGTGGTGGCTGGGGCTAGAGTCTTGGAAGGCCTTCTGGTCTGGAAGTCAGTGATGGCTCCTCCACTCCCTGTACCCAACTCAGCCCTCTCCCACATGGTCTCTCTACTGCAGTGGCAGGGTTTTGTTGTTATGGACAGCTCGGGGATCTGGGAGTCGGGACTCCGACTCTCGTCAGCCTCTTAGCCACTGGGAGAAGAGCAGAGGAAACACAGGGCCTCACTTCTGCCGTATTTTACTGATCCACCTTGTGACAAGACAGCATAGATGTAAGGTGTCGAAGCTCATGCTCCCCTTTTTAATGGAGGGGAAGAGAATTAAGGGCAGCTGTCTTGGAGACAAGCTACCACAGTGTCTGGAGTGGAGTAAGGAGGACCAGCGGACACGAGTATTTATAGGTTCTGGTCTTTCCGCCCTACAGAATCTGGAGTGTAAACCATCACGCTTTCTTTTTTTTATGAAACTGGGGATTGAACTCAGGCCCTTGTGCTTGCCAGGCAAGCACTTTTTCTACTGAGCTATTTCCCCAGCCCCTAAACCATCACTCTTAAAGCGGGTGTCACGGGCTTTGGAATGGGGGCTGTCCTCAGTGTGCCACCTGTGACCTGCTCAGTGATGACTGAGTAACCAGAGCAAGGGTGGGGAATGGGAGAGAAAGGATGCAACTCAGGGACACCAGGCCCAGGTGGAGGCCCGAGGAGAGCTCCCGGCCGCCTGTGTGTGGGTGTGGGTGAGCCCGTCCTGCGGCAGAGCACAGCAGCTAGCAGCACTTGCTGGAGTGGCTGAGGCCCAGGGCCTGGGCGGTGCAGTGGCAGCTCATCCTCCTCTTAGGGTTGGCTGTGAGATGGCCGGAGTGACATTAGTGCCTTCCTGATACCTGGCTGAGGTCCTTCATTGCTGCCAGCTCCTAGCACTGCTCCCTGTGATCTCAGATGGCTCTGCAGGCTCCGCTAATAATTAGAAAGAGAGCAGAGGGCGAGCCCTGCTTCCCATCGCTGTTTTAGAAGAAGGAAGCAGCCCGCTGTCAGGGAGTAATGCTAAGCTACCAGAAGGGGCCAGGCCAGATGGGGTGCTGGCAGTGGTGGAAGAGCCAGTGGGAGAGTAGGGAGAGGAGTCTGGAGGGGCCGACCTGGAGGGATGGAAGAGTGCTAATGCTGCCTAGTATTTTTGAGACGTTATAAGACGTTTCAGTATGCCCATTTGCAGATGAGAAATGGAGGTCTACGGGCTACTACGTAGGAGTAGAGGACTGGAGCTTGACCCACCTGCACCCTCAGGGCTCTCCCTCCACTCCCGACTGCTTAATGTTGTGACCCAGGGACTGGGTGATTCAGAGAGAGCCCATTGAGAGTCACTCAGCCTGTGGCCCTGTCCCGGGTAGGGTGCTTTCGGAACCCTGTGGCCCACTTCACCAGGATTTCCTGGCACTCTTCTTCTGGCAGGATGCAATTTCTTTGAATCCTCTGGAGGTGGGAGTTCCTTGCCCAGGGCCTCCACGTGAGGAGCAGTGGACCTTTGTGCTGCACTGCACAAAGTGAGCGATCATGGTGACTTATGGGTGGTCTTTAAAAAGTATATGCTTTTTAGCTTAAAACAATTTTGAGACAGGATCTCCACTAAGCCGTTAAACGGCCCAAGCGGGGCTTGAACTTGGTGGCCTCCTGGCCCGGCCTTACAGTGCGCTGGCACGAAAGGTGTGCAGCTCCCCAGCCCCTTTCTGGGGATTCTTGGGCCTCAGACATGAATCTAGTGGAAAGGAGCTCCAGCTGCAGCGTGGCCAAGTGCACGCCTGCCGCATACCCCCGTGCGACGACCCCGTAGCCTAGATTTCTCTCCTGGTGCGCGCCACCTCTTCCTGCCGCCTCCCCCACGCCCTTGATGGCCGCAGGCTGGTGCTCAGGAAGGCCATGCTTGCGGTTGGGCTGGGCTCAGGCTTTGTTGTCACATTTCAGTGTTCTGTTTGGGTACAGTGAAGACTTTGAGTAGATAAACAGAGATCATTTTACACCTTTTATATTATGACAAATACATATTGCAAAACACTGCTGCTTCCAAAATGTTTGGGTTGCAAAACAGCGAGGAATTAACAGCTAGGCAGCTTCCGAGATGCTTACACTTCATTTACACATCAGAAGTTTTTTCACACTGCTGGGTAAAACGAGAGTGAGAAGACGTACATGCGTGTGTACGCTCACGTGCACCAGTGCGTCCTCTTGAGTTCTATGCTGAGAACGTCTGAAATTAATAAGTAGTTCTTGAAGCCCAGATAAACTGATAAATACCATTAATGGCTTAATTTATACTCCAGGTTTGAAATTTGACACACAGACACTATCTTGGCTCCGGAAACACAAGTGGTTTTGTGCCAGAGGTTTTAATGACCGACCAGTAATATAAATTGCTGCGTCATTGAACAGAAATAGCTTCTCTGTGTCATTTGATCTGGAAACTTCTCTGGCCAGGCAGCAGTTAATAAATTTAAAAATAATTACCCTCTTTATTCAAAGTCAAACTAATTAGGAGTGGGTTTTACAAATCATAATGTTGTTCAAGCTGCTGGACACAGCCATTTGAGATTGGAACAGGCCTGAGGGGCAACAGACAGGATCTGGTGGTGTTAATTAGAGGGCAGAGATACCGTGGCTCCTGAGCTCAGGGTAGGGGCTGGGACGTCCTCAGCATGTAGTAGGGCGAAGGCAAAGGGCATCCACAGGAGGCGTGGCAGGCCACGTGGAGGGCACTCACAGCAGCCCCCTGGCCTGAACATGGGGAGCTGGAGTCTCGGCTGATCTGTGTGGACAGACAGGAGAGGCGGGTGTGCCAGGGACAGCACAGGGGGGCGGGCACACCCAGGGCTGGAGGAGTGGACGGGCTGTTCTCTGGAGGACTTTGCTTTCTGTGGAGTGGATCAGGTTTGTTTTGTAGACTTCGGGGAAGAGTGACCCCCATGGTGCCTCAAGGCAGGGTACTTGGTACAGGATGTCAGTGTATGATGACTCAGAATTTGGGGTCTGGGGTCACATTGTCTAGACTCAGTTTCGGGTCCCAACACTTGCGAGTGTTAGGGTGTTGGGCAGGCGACTTCTCTAAGCCTTCACTTGCTCCTTGTGACATCTGGACACTTTGGGGCTTGCTGGATGTGTGGCGTGGTAAGGATTAAGCTTGGTGGTCCCCCTGGAGCCCTTGCACAGGCGCAGTGCAATCCCAGGAAGCAGTGTGGCTTGCATCATGGCGCTGCCACAGCCTGCAGCAGAGGTGAGGGTTGTGTGACCCTCAACAGGTCAGTGAAAGGGACGAGCCAAGTCCACGGTGACTGTGAGACAGAAGAGGAGCATCTTTCTGGGGAGGGTGGTGTTGGAGGTCTCCAGGGATCTCGGCCTGTGTCCTCTGGCCCAAGGACGTCTTCATTGTGCCTGTTCAGCTGATGGCCTGGGGCCCTCTACGTGCAGTCATGAAAAGTAAAGGCAGAACCAGTTGGACATTTTGAACAGTCTCCTGGGGGCAGAATTGGCAGACCCGAAGAAGCCGGGGCCTGGAATGCCCAAAGCTGCCTGCAGGACCCAGCCCTTGCCATTGTCTGAACAAGTGATACCTACATCTAGGCCAGGCAGGCCATAGAGGTGGGATCAGGACTGGGCAGGTGTGTCCGCCTTTGCCAGCTTCAGACAGGTGTCCTGCTACACCTCAGCGGAGGCCTCAGCGATGCCCTTGTGGCCTGAGGAGTACGGCGTTTCCTAGTGAGGCTTTGTGCCAGCAACCTGTGTAGTCTGGATCTCCTGGCTTCTTCAAGTAAGATCTTACATCGCATCCTGCCTTTCCCCTGTTAAGGAAAAGAGGCAGAGGAGGCCACACCATGCCTAAGCTTAGCTGGCGCTAGACCCTGGACTTGTTCCAGCACAGTTCTGCTCTTGGTTGGCCCTAGCCCATTCCCACAGGTCTGCAAGATGAACGGTTGATTTTGCTGAAGCTCAGAAGGGCCTGTGCAGCCATCTTCTCCCTGTGATGCTCTCTCATTTATCCCGAGTCTCAAGTGCCTATGATAGACCTAGTGGCTTTTGCATTTTAACGTGTTATGGTGAACAAAAAGCATGGCCCCTACCTTCATGAAGGCCGTAAGGCCATGCAGAGAGTGAGCAGGTAGGTTGAGCTTGCCTTTAGGTACAGATAATTCAGTGGCGAGCCTCTCATGGATATTTCTGAGAGATTATGACTAGTAAGTCCACATTTGGGGCAACTGAGACCAGAGGATTTAGGAACACCTGTCTAGGGGGATCTGGAATGTGTGGCTTGGCCTCCCTCACTCCAGAATCCCTGCTGTAACATTGTCTTCTTCTCTGTGGGACGAGAGCATCAAATCTGATGCGCAGAGCAGGGTCTCAAGCACCATATTTGGGAAAGGGCTCCACTAAGAACAAGCTGTCCAAACTAGCATTAGTGTCCAAGGTTCTGCTCTGGCTACTAAATAAGGACTTTATAAGCCTTGAGAAAGTTGTTTGGTTCTGTGTTTCTGAGTCCTGGGGAAAGCCACTCACCCAGGCGCAAATGTGGAGATGCTGACCGTTAAGGACTTGGTGATGAGGGCTGTCTCTGGCTCCGCTCTCCTCTGCTGGCAGTGGAGGAAGCCTGCGCCAAGCATCCTCCTTCCCAGGGTGCAGCAGGCAAGAACCATCCTGGGCATGTCTGGCGTGGGAAGAACATGGAGCCCTTATTGGGAGGTTTCTGTGTGGTAGGTGACCACAGAAGGGGTGGCAGGAGGATCAAGCGCCCAGGGTGGCGGAATTAAAGAGCGAACTGCAACATTCCTTCCCTCAGGGTGGCTGCCAGCTGTCTTTACCCCTCTGCTGCCCTGGGCCTGGCAGGAGGGGGGCAGCCCTGGACACCTAGGAGCCGGGTCAGGGTGGCTGGCCCTGGTCCTACCGCAGTAGGAGAAGGAGCAACTGTCCTTGCTCCTCCTGGGTCCTCACCAGAGCAGATAGGGAGGGCAGGGTACAGATGAGGAGAAACAACTTAATCTACCTAACTTTAACAGTAGCAAACAGGAAGAAAGAGCCTGAGGCCCCCTACCCAGCCCGGAGGGTAGGGGGAGGACAGGGCAGTGGATCATTAGAGGGACACGTGGACTCCACGCAGGTTGGCATGACCTCCTCATTGAAAGCATAATAGCTTTTGACTTTTATAAATATCAGAGGTGATTTGTATAGCGTTTCACACGGTGTGCCAGGGAATTCGACGCGAGAGCGCTGGAGCTCAGAACTGGCCTCAGCACGTCATAGGCGCTTCGGGAGGGGGTCACGTGCCTCTGCGTGTACAGTCAGTGCCCCAGCATAGATTTACTCGTGACCTAATTTCATGCTGTTACTATAAAGGCATGTTTGATGCCTAATATAGAGTTTTATTTTCCAAGCACAGGGTGCTCAGCTCTGCTGGAGCTGCTTACTGCAGAGTAGGGAGGGACAACCCAGCTGTCTCTTGCTGGCCTAGACAAGCTGGCTTCTCCTCCACTGTGTACTCTCAGGGCCCTTTGGGAAGGACCCCCCCCCCCATACTTTTTTTTTTTAAGCCAACAAGTTTTATTTTAAGTTTTCAACAAAGTGGCTTTGAAGATCAGAGACTTCCTATGTAATAACCCGCCCTAGCCTCAACAGCGCAGCCTCCCTTGCTGTCAGCAGCCTACACCTCTGTGGTCCATCTGTTGGAATCCCGGAGCCTATGGAGGTGCAGCAATAGCACCTGGAGCCCGCAGCTGACATTCAGTTTGCTCTTGGTGTTGTATACTCGGTGCATTTGGGCAAAGGTAAAATGACCTGCGTCTACCATTGTAGTGTTGCGCAGTGTTTCTGCTGCCCTGAAAATCACTTTGCTCTACCTTCTCATCATCCCAGTACTCCACCTGCAGAGCATTGATGCTGTGCACAGTGTTTCCAGAGGATCGATGTGTTTGGTTATCTTGGGGTTGAGAATTGACCCAAGGCAGGTTTGCGTTAGAAAACTGCCAGTTCTTCCCTTCTCCCGCATCTTGCACGTGTGCTGGGCATTCACGCTGGGTCCTGAGACAGAAACACAGCCAAGGCAGGACAGCCACAACCCTGTCCTCTACCGATCTCCTACCAGAGGAGAAACGATGTCACACATTATTGTTAGAGATGTGGGAAGGCAGCATGATATTTAGAAGTGACAATAAATTAGGAGAAAAGAGAAGTAGGTTTTTATCCCGGCTCTGCCACGGACTTGCTTTATGACACGGGACAAATTGCTTTGTTTCTCTGCCTCTCTCAAATGTAGGGTATGGGAATTGGGCAAGAAAAATAGCTGGTTGGGGGTTTGTATGTTTCCAAGCTCAGCCTAAGTTTCCAATCTTGTGTTGACGGCTTAGTTTTTCTCGACCTGGGTTTTTACATTTGTAAAACTATGATTACTAATAGATGGATATTATAAAGATTCAATAAAATAATAAACATAAGGACAGGTGAGATAGCTCAGTGGACCAAGCACCTGCTTAGGCAAGTGCAGGGACCAGGGTTTGATTCCCTGGTCCCAAGTGCCTTGCTGGCCCCGTCCTCAGATGCACTGAGCTGGCCCCTGAGACCAGGAGTGGTGGCACATGCCTATAATCCCAGCGCTGGGAAGGCCGAGAATGGGAGGATCACTATGAGTCCAAGCTGCATAGTGAGACCCTGTACCAAATGTATGAAAAAAATTACACATAAGGTACTTAGCCTATTAGCTGACTGTGGAGCAGCATGGGCCTTCTGTGATAGCTGTGTGCTACACTTAATTTTAGAGGTTTGTAGCTTCTGTCCTCAGATATACACAGGTGTTTTCTTTATTTTGAAGTTATTCCATAACTATGTTTTTGGTAGCTACAGTATCTGGAGAGGGGATTAAAGGTGAAGATGTTTTGACTTCTTTTTTTTTTTAAAGCGTCTCCCTATGTAGTGCAGGCTGGCCTCAAACTCACTGTGTAGCCCAGGCTGGCCTCAAACTCAAGGTGCCATGAACTCCTGGCAGTCTTCCCTGCCTCAGTCTTTGAGTGCTGGGGTTAAGATTAAGGCTTGTGCCTTTTAAAAGCTCTTGAAATTTGAAGGGATGATGGAATTCAATCTCTGATAATGAATTAGAACCTGACAGAATCACCCCACACCGCCATGAGGTGGGCTTCCACATCTGTCCCCTGTGGGGAGCCACATTCAGAGCAGTATAAGTAATCTGACGGAGCCAGTGGCAGGGCAGAGACTCAGATGACACTATCAGATTTTCCTCTGAGACTTTGGAGGTTGTCATTGTCCTTGATATTCAGTGGCCCCTTTCTTTTCGCAGCTGTCCCCACCCTAGAACCCAGGTCGCCCCTCTCTCCTCGTGTACCCGTCAGCCACCCTTCTGCTTCTCCTATATTCCTTTTCTGTGTGCTTTCTACTCCTGTTCCTTCCTCTCTGGCATCTTCCCGCTTCTCCCTAGTGTCACCACCACTGTCCAGTGACAGAAAGGAGTTAATAAAAACCCATGTGTAACTGAAACTTGAAAGGCCATAAATCGCCTTGTTTTTTCTAGGATGTTGGTAGCATTTTGATTTAATAGTTGGACAAACACAAGGGCCTATTTTATTCAGAGTTTACAGGCCTCAAGGCTGTTATTCCTCCAAATTTAATAGCATTGAAATTGCAGGGTTTGCTATAATTTGCCTATCGCGTTCTGCTCCACCATTGATGTTTATTGTCAGCGGGATGGAATCTCAGTCCGACTCACTTAGATAACATGTCTGTTAAACATTTAGATAATTGTACCATCATTAACTTGTCACATTATTTTAGAGATTCAAAACAGAGACAGGGTAAGTAGAGGCACCCAGGGGGGTGGGGTGGGGTGGGGGAGGAGGAAGAGGGGCACGGGCCTGGTTGCACACCGGCCTGTGTCATGGTGGTGACCAGGTTAAGCAGGTCTGTGCTGTAGAGACAGGACAGGCCCAGGGCGCTCCCTGCCGAACCTCTCTGAGCCTCAGACCACTGACTGCCTAGCAGCCCGGCATGCCGTTCGGTGATGTTGAGGTGCTGTGGAGAGGGCTCAGGATCCCATGGTGCTCTGTTCCTGGCTTTGTCCTCCCTGTACCGAACACTGATTTTGAAACTTCCCCTCGGGATGCTGATAGCAACATCATTTGTAATTACACAGCATTGAGAATGACCTAAATGTTCCAAGGTAAGGAATCCGTTAATTATGGTACCTGAGGTGGAAGGGTGTCCGTGATGTTTTGCATGGTAAAAGCTGGTTAGAGAAAACAAATTATCTAATGTCCCATTTCATATAAAACAGAAACCATTGCATAAGGTTCTTCAAGGTTCTATCCCTGTTCATAGTGATTATCTTTATAAATGGGATTATAGGGCAGAGGGTGTTTTGCTTTCTATTGTATTTTGAATAATACAGTTGTATGCCATGTACATTATTTTATTATGTATTTAGCACAGGGTCTCACTACACAGATTGGACCCCTAGTGATCTTCCTGTTTTCAGCCTCCCAAGCACTGGGATTATAGGCGCGTGTCACCATGCCCAGTCTCAGTTGCTGTCTCAGTGTGCCCTGGGGGCGGGGCTGACATGGCAAATTAGGGGTAAAATCCCGGTTCCTGCATCTACCTAAGCAGGCGCTTTAATCCAGTGAGCTATCTGGCTGGCCCTACTGTGTACATAGTTAAAAAATTTTTTTTGTGATACTGGGGCTCAAACTCGGGACCTTGTGTTTCTGAGGCAGGTGTTTATGCCACTAAACTGTCTCCCTGACCCTGTAATTTTAAAATTAGAGTCGCTTTACAAGTGAAATGTCTGTGGGTACAAGTGTGGGGTTTTGAGAGCTCCTAGAGCTTGGCAGCTCAGCCACAACGGCAGGCGCCTCAGTTTCCCACTCTTTGGACAGAGGAATGCCACGTGGAGAGCAGGCCACACAGGAATGCTCTTGTGCCACCCTCTGAGGTCAGGATTGCTGTCCTGTTGGCTAAGGGTGTGACAGAGGAAGTGAGTAGCAGGAGGAATTTTTGTTATCCCTGGAGAGGTGACAGAGGCTGGGCTGATGGAAATAAGCTCAGGGACCTCATTTGGGAAATCCTGGGAGCGATTAAATGTCAACAGTCGCGGGGCTCTGAGATGAGGCTGTGATGCAGTAGCCACCGAGAAGCGGTGGGGCTGTGCCCTCTGGTCCCGGGAAGCTGTAGCTCTGTCTTTCTGGCTTCGGGCAGTGTGCGGGGGGCCTGCAGCCCGGAGCCTCCCGCTGAGCTGGCAAGCCTCCCCATTGCCTGGCCTGACCTGCGCACAGCCCCCGACACCGAAGAATGAACGGGAAGAACCGCACGATCCCAAACACAGGTTCATTCTTCTCCAGCTGTACTGTAAATAATGCACCTATTTGGGAGGGGGAGGCCAAACAGCATAAATGTTTTATGGACTATAGGTTAATAATGTATATGTTTAGAAAAGCAGCTTAAATATTTCATATACCACAGTGTAGAGTCCAGCTTAGAGGGTGAACTGAGCGTCTGGGGCCTTTGGGTTGAGCGCAGGGGACCTGAGCGGACCTGAGAGGCTGCAGGGCAGCGAGTGTGAGCGAGACAGGCTCGAGCGTGAGGCCGGCAGGCACCTGTCCGTGACGCGGAGCCCAAGGAAGTCGGAAGTCTCGGATTTGTAAGCATTACCATGTCAGTGTCTCATATTCTAGCATGGAAGAGAGCAGGTGATGCCCCAGAATAAGCATTTGTTTCTAAAAAGCAACTTCTATCCTAAGAGAATCGACAGTAAGCATCTGTACAAAAGCTTGCCTGTGAGCAGCATCATTCGTGACAACCCCAAAGTGGTCACTGCCCGCCTGTCCCTCACCAGGTGAATGGATAGATATCCAAGCTGTGGTATGTCCATACAATGGAATGAGATTCAGCCGTAAACATAAGCCTTCCTACATGGCACAACATGCGTGAGCCTGAAGAAACATAGTAAATGAGCAAAGGCAGGCAGAAAAGGTTACATATCGTGTGATGCTATTGACGGGAAAGGCGCTGTAGGCATAAAGTAGGTTACCAGGTGTCAGGTGCTGAGGCGGAAGAAGAGGTGAAATGACTCGCTAGGAGTTTGGAGTTTTCTTTTTGAGGAGAGGGATGAAGGACCCTGGAATTAGCTAGTAGTGTTGATGGTTTTCAGCTTTGTTAATTCTTCAGGAACCATTCATGCAGTGAATGTTCTATGCATTTTGGACCAGGAATCAAACTCAGGGCCTTGCACTTGCCAGGCAGGCTCTGGGCCACACTGAGCTACATCCTCAGCTGACATTAAATCTTAATGAAAATAGAAAACAACTTTAGGTATGTTGCCAGCTTTCATAGCGCCTACCTGCAGCCTCTCTGAGGTGTCTAGACAGGGAGCCTTCTTCATGGTGGCGACCCTTAGACACGAAGTGGGCTGTGGCCCCCCAGGATCCTTCCTTTAGCAGAAGGCCACAAGGAGGTGGGCGCTCAGGCATGCCGCCCAGCCTACCCTGGTCCTCCAGTTTCCAAAGCAGGAAGGAGGGCTCAGGCCAGGCCTCCTGACGGACAGGCGGGGGTGTGGGTCTGATATCCATAATCTCAGTGGAACCTGGATAGGTACTTTCTGTGTAAATTTGAAGAAGGAAACTCAAGGTGATCTGGCTGAGAAGAGTCCCTCTTGCCAAAGGCAGGGCACAGGCAGTATTGACCTAGGCAGCGATGTTAAATAAGAAGTGAATCACAGGTAATATGTAGATAATACACAGTCAGTGTGGGGAAGTTAGAAAGTGCCCATGAACACAAGGGGCACATCTCTTGTGGTCCTACTGTGTTTAGTCCTTTTTTCTTTCACACACAGTTGAGGTGATCATAGGCAAGACGTGCCGTTTTGTAACCCAATACTCACCTGTCAGAAACCTGACAGCTTGATGACTATTTGAATGGTCTCCTGTGTCCCGTGTGTTCTCCTGTAAACTCATGCATGTATTTCTTCTGTGAGGGCCAGAGTGCCTGCCGTGTGGGAGACCGGGGCCCCCATATCCAAAGGTCATTCTCAGGCCCACCGGCAGGAGCACTAGCTAGCTCAGGGCAGCACACCTCTGCCCCCGTGCAGCTCCTGACAGCAAGATGAACAGGGCTGGTCAGCAGTGCTGCAGCTGCTGTTTGCCCAGCCTTCCCGGGAACGCCTGGGCTGCCGGCAGCACTTATGCCCAGTCCCTGCGTTCCATCTTCCTAGCAGCCCTTTTCCCTTTGGTTTCTCCACTCTCGCAAAAGGCCCCTCGCCCTGGGCAGGGTTTGGGCAGGTAATTTACCTCCTCTCCTAACTTAACAAATGGCACTGCCCAGGGCACTGCTGGGCAGACCAAGGAAAATCTAGGCATCCATTTTTTTTTTTTTCACCAACTTAAAACCCAGAGTTAAGCAGCAAGTTAAGCATCTCCATGCATTAAGTGCCCTAGACTCGATTAGTGAAGGTTTCTTAAAGTTGATGGGCTCCAGGTAGGCATTAGGAAAAAGGCTTTTCTCTTGGAATGTTCTTGTGTGAATATTAGGAAGAGGTACCTTGTGGAGGGATCACAGGTTTGGGTCAGCTGGAATGTTCCCTGCCATCACTAGAAGAAGATCCATTACAGATTGGAAATGACTTTGTCTCTAAGTGCCCGTTGTCAGATGGGATGCTCATTCTCCTCCACCAAACAAATATAAAACGCTTCCAGCCTCTGCCTTGGGTTTTCTATTACTGTTTCACAGGACTCCAGAGAGTTTTAAGATAGCAATTTGATTAAGCTTATGGGGAAGATCCCATCAGATAACATTCTTTTTCTGCAGGTAGAGATAATGTGTTCGAGTATTAAGTATGTTTTAAAGGTAATTATCTTTTCCATATTCATTTTAGTTACAGGAATTGAAAAGGGGGAGACCAGGCATCGGGAAGCTGCCCCTTGGGCCTGCAGTGGATGTGACTTCTTTCCTCCGTGGAGCCTACTGGGTTTTTGACAAGTGAATGGATGCCAAGTGTTTCTAATTTTGAAATGCTTCGGTGTTAAGCATCTCCAGGGGGGATGGTCCTGAAGGCGAGGTCTTGGCTTCTGGCCTTTCCCAGCTTCTTAGCCTGGGTTCTGTGTTCTGGAGAGCTTGCTGGACTCTGTGTCCTAAGCTCTGCAAGGCCAGAGTGGGGCCTGGTTACCACATAGAGCGAGGAGTGGTTCCCTCATCCAGCTGGGAGTCATAGCACCTTTCAAAGTAGAGCTTGACATTGAGTGGAGCGCCTAGAACTGTCCAAGCTGTAGCAGAGTCAGGGCAAGAGACACCAGGGAGCAAGATCCTAAGCCTTGGAGAGAATCTGTGATGCTCTCAGTATGCACAGCAAAGAGATGCAACACGTGCTGCACCTAGAAATCCCCGGCCTCGGACAACTCTTCCTGTTCCTCAGTACACCCACAGTTTCGTGCTGTCTCCAGGAAACAGGAAAGGAAACTTTCCTTTCCTCAGAATCTTCAGAGTAGGGGAGGCTCTTACTTGCAGTCAAGAGTGGAAGACTGAGGTGAAGCCAAGCTGTGGAGCCTCACAGAAAGCCCAGGACAGGTGCCTTGCACTTCCACAGCCCTTGCTTTGCATCCCAGCAGTGCTGTTGTAAGCACTGTATGTTTCCAAAATTGAAAGTCCGGGCTCCAACCCTGCCTTCAGAAAGCTAGCCATTGCTAGGGAAGAGAATGTATCTCTGAAACAAAAACTAATTGGCGAGGCAGTTGAATGTGATACGCGGGATAGAGGGGACCTTACGTGAGAGGTTCACAGCTCAGGCCTCCGAGACAGTGGCATGTGTCATCGCCTCTGAATGGTGTCCCATTTCTATCAGATGTGGGTGGCAGTGAGGATGGGTGTGATGTTGATGGACACGAGCTAGGTGCTTTGTCTCTTACACTGCATCACTGATAAAGGGGCTCTGGCATCTTAAGTACACAGTGGCTCTCGTCTCCCACTCTGCCTTCAGAGCATCCTCCTGGACTTACCCCAGGGATGTATTAGATTCATTTCAGGGCATTGTATTAAAAAAGTTACCAAGCAAGGACTCTTTCCCTCAACCCAGTTGAATCAGAGTTTCTGGCTTGGGCTCAGACGTGGGCGCTGTGTGGAAGCTCCTTAGGAGATTCTTCTGTGTGACAGGGTTCAGAACTTCGAGACTAGCTAAGGTCAGATGTTGGTGCATGGCCCAGAGGCCTCTGTGGTCAGTCCCAGGCGGTCTTCTGTAGTAGAACAACTGGGAATTTCTTAAATTCCGTTGCAGTTTTCCTCCTGTGCCTCACTCGCTGACATTCCTTTTCGCCATGTGTCTGGCCTGCCCGGAGTGTTTTCTTCTTGCCGAACACCCTTCCCCACGCTGCTCTCTTCCTGTGGTCGTCTGTACCATGCATGTAGCCCAGTGGTAGCCCTTGGCCCTCCGGCCACCAGGTTGAGGCTGGTATCTGCGCCATCCTTGGGCCCCAGGGTGCTTCTACTGCATCCGTACAAGTAGTTAATAAATGTTGTGTTGTTAGCCCAGAGCAGGAAAGGGATCTTGTGGAAAGGATCTTATCCAGACCAGAGTTTTATGCCTCAACCTTTGCAAGTCTTAGATGCTTTGAAAAATGGGGGTGGCATCGTTAGGACTCATACACCAAACCTCACAGATACATGGTTGCAGGGTCCTTGGTTTTGGGGAGCCCCGTGATACCACAGCCCCTCATTGTGCGCTCCACACAGCTGCCCATCCCAGCTCTTCAAGGCTCTTCCCTTCCTGCAGCTTCTCTTCTGCACCTGCCATGTTCGCCCCTGCATGCACAACACACATCACAGAAGCAAGTCAACTATTGTTATATTCTAAGTGACAGTGCAAGTAATGGGGGCGCAGGGAAGGTGGGTCCATTCAGGGCTCACGCAGCCCATGCCAGGTGGTGGGCAGAAGTTAGGAGGACAGGTTTCCTTCTGAATGGACCCATTACACAGCACACATGCAGGCCATTGCAGATCTGTAACCGCTCGTGCATTCCAAGTTTTAGAGTGAAGAGATTCCCCCAACACTGCAGCTCCTTCCTTCATCAGATACAGTGTTAGTGCCAGCCACCGGCACAGGTGCCAGTGACCACAAGTCGTTAACTACCTTGCCTGGCCTCAGCGAGTTGACAAAGAGGACAAGAACAGAGGTGTGCTCTGCCTTGTGCTTGCGGTGGGTGCCAAAAGCACGGGTGCCCGACCCTGCGGTGGTGAGCAGTGAGGCCGTCCCGAGGCAGCGGCAGCATCCCAGACTGAATTTCCTTCTCACCCTCTCTCTCACAGTGGAGATACGCTGTCCATCTCTCGGGGAATAAACCCTTGTGTGAATGCGTATGTATATAGGCTGTTACTAATCCCTGTCTTTCTTGGTCTCCTCTTTTTGACGTTAGTGGTGTCTGAGATTTGCAGAGGGAGGAAGGATATAAAAGGGCAAGACAGGAGACCCCAGTGCCTGGATTTAGAGCCTCCAACATTCCGGAGAGCCCCAGAGGCCCCTCTCCCCAGACCCTTCAGCTCTAGAAAGCCATTGTGCTCCCTCCTGGCCTCTGACCCCCAGGCTCTGGGAAGCAGCAGGTTGTTGACACTCGGACAATCATTTCTTGCTAGGCGACTGCCTCCCCCAGGAGCGCTCCTCTCTGCCTCAGCCGATGAGGTGACTGTTCCTGAGCCAGGGAGGGGAGTGTGGCTGAGGAGGAGGTGGGAGATTAGCTCTTGGTCCAAGTAGGAAGAAAGGGGGCCTCATTTTCAGGTCCTCCTCACAGTTCGGGTGTTGTTCCCCTGCACATGCACACTCACCCGCACCCGTGCCAGGATGCCCTCCAGGAAAGTGGGTTCAGGAGAATCAGGTTTCTCCCCCAGGTTCTTCGAGCTTTTCTGCTGTCTGGCTGCGCTGTTGTATGTCTCCCTATGCTGTTCCCTGGAAGTTGTCCTTCTCTGTCTGTTGCAGTCATAGAAACAAAGAAGTTTCTAGCCCTAGTGCACTACTTCAGAGAGCAAGACATCATTTGTGCTTCCAGAGGCTTGGTTTGCTCCTTGGTACAAGAGGGTCCGATAAACCGCTTGTCCAAGGGCCTCCTGACAGGCACAGATGGAGCAGTACACACGGAAGTGCTACTTGTGGGATGCTCACACAGGTATGATTTGATTATTAATGTCTTGTGGCCAGTGGTAGCATTTTGTGTGCATGCTTCTTAACAATTTTTGAGTGTAGGTTCTTAGCATTTTCTCTTTGCCCTCTTCCTGTCCTTTCAGGAAGCAGTATTCAAAAGCAGGTGGGGTGGGGAGGAGGGGATTTCAAATTGTTTCAAGTACCACTCTGCATTCCGATCCCCGATCCCCGATCCCCGGCTTGGTAGTAAGTGACTCTGACCCTGCAGCCTGGAGCTGGGAGTCCTGCAGATGAAGGCGGGCCTGCGCCTCCTGCTGCTGAGGCCTCCTATTCATTGGGCTTGGTCCGTTCCATCTCTCCAGCAATGAGAAAAAGTGCTCTTGCTAAGCTACAGAAATATCTCCCTTGTGCTTTGATTCTTCTGGAAGAAGCGGATTAATGTGGCCATATTTAACCTTTGACCCTGAAACAAAAGCATTATCAACATCAGTTACTAAGATTCTGTCTTCCTCTCCCTGCCCCCACTTCCCTGTTAGCAGGGCCTAGTTTAGGACATGGATAAACTTCTAAGCAGGAGCAAAGGCTCAGGTCAGTGTTGTCTCAGAGATTTTCTGTTCCAGTAGAGGTCTTGGGATCCAAGACAGGTTATGTTAGAGGACACAGGTGAGCATGTTGCGCTACGTTAGAGGCTCAAATCTGTGCACAGGATTTAAAGTATCTTTCTTCTCTGAAACTAACCTAGTTCCTGGTAGTCTTTATTGAAATGATATGCCAAGGGCTGGGGAGATAGCCCAGTGGTGTGAGTCCCTGCCGGCAAGCACAAGTTCCCAAGTTTGATCCCTGGCACCACAAGAAAGAGAGGGAGGGAGGGAGGGAGGGAGAGAGAAAAGAAAGCTGCTACATGGGCCCGTATTATCAGAACTTAATCTTTAATATCTCAGGCCACCCAGCTGTTACCTGACATAAAAGTCTTAGATGTTTTAAAGGATTGACATCCAACGTCCTACCTTCCTGGGCAGAAATCCAGTCTGCTTGGAGACTGGAGTGGAACTACGTCTAGACCTGAGTCCTTGGCCCAGGTTTAAGTCATATCTTCCCTGTCACTAACTGTCGTCGTGACCTTGGACAAACTATTTGAACACTAAGCCTCAGCTTCCTCATCTGTGAAATGGCATGGTAAGGGGCCAGCGCTATGGCTCAGTGGCATGGCTCCTGCCTGGCAAGTGCGAAGTCCTGAGTTTTGATTCTGGGTTCTGAATTTTGATTCCTGGTTCGGAAGGAAGGAAGGAAGGAAGGAAGGAAGGAAGGAAGGAAGGAAGGACGGACGGAAGGTCCTCAGTGTATTTCTGCAGATAAGTAACAGGACACATACAAAGTGCTCAGAAATGTGTGTGGCACTTCCTAAGTATTTAGTGAACGTTGACTGCTGTCAGTATTGTCATCACTGTCACCAAGTTCATCGTCTCCTGTGTGTGTGTGTGTGTGTGTGTGTGTGTGTGTGTGTGTGTGTGTGGAGGGTGTTTTTGACATGGGGTCTCGCTATGTATTTTGGGCTGACCTTGAACTCACTTTTGTAGCCCAGGCTGGTCTCGAACTCACACCAATCCTCCAGCCTCTATTCTTTTTTAAATTGTGCCTGGGACCTTGGACCTGCTAGCTCTGCTACCAAACTACAGCGCCGCCCCCACCCCACCCACCCGCCCAAGGTTCTAGTTGGCTTCTGCACTGGTGCGCCACCCCAGCCAGTCCCTACCATGCTGGCGCTTTGCTTTCTTTGCAGTGGTTTCAGAGTCTCTACCCCTACCTGGCTTAAGGTTAAGGTTTGACTTCGTTTCATACCCGGAAGTCCAGTTCGCAGTCAGGGATGGGAGGGAAAGGAGCTTTATAAGCTCGCGATGAAAGCTGTAAACTGAGATGGTCAAGGAGCTGGCCGGCCTGCTTCGGGATTATGGCCGGCCCCGGAATGCTGAAGGGGCCTCTTTTTTAAGAAGCCAGTGTCTATTTACAGTGCATCTCTCATAAACCCCAACGCCAGGGCGAGGGCAGGGGGACTCGCCCTCCTGGCATGTGATTGATTATCTGGTATTTATGCCATTGAGGACTTGTCAGCAGTCTGGGGTCACAGGGTCATCTCGTGTGTCTTGCCGCCAGCCCACCTCCTTTTGTACAGTGTGGACCGGGTGCGTCGTGCACAAAACAGCTTTTTCTTTTCCTTGGGAAAAGGGGGAGGGGATGGGGGGAGTGTCACTGAAATTTTTTTCAACCTTTTCTGAATAGTGTCCTTTTAATTCTAAAGAACTTTTAATTAAAAGTAGCAGGAAAATTCATCTTGAGAAGGTTTAACTTACCTTAACAGCTACTTTTGTGTCCCAAGAAGCTGGGAGTGACTGTGGAATAAAAAGAAAGAAGAAAGAAAGTCAGTCAGGGATTTTGTTGTGTCGGTCATCCTCAGAGTTGCCCTGCAGTCCCTTCTACTCGCTGGGGAGTGTGGGCCTGCTCGGGAAAGCCGGGAGACAGAGGCTGCCCACCTCCTCACGCAGGCAGAAAGGCTCAGTGGTCTGCGTCTGTCTTCCTCGAGCCGTACCAGTGGCTGTGCTGACCCTCACCCAGAGGCCCTCAGCGCGGCGGAGGCTGCAGGTCAGCTGCTGGCATCACCTGCTCCTGACCCTCTTCCTCAGGGCTCCTTCTGACAGCCCGAGATGTTTCCTGGAGCTTTGGATGTCTAGTGAGGGTGGACATCGTGTTGACATTATCCCTGTTTCAGTGTGGATGCTGAGCTTGGGGACCTTTCCTAGGTTTGTTGGGCTGGGAGGGGCATGGAAGGACCAGCAGGCTCCTTCCCCGGCCTCTGAGCCAGCAGTCCGTGCTCACACACCCAGAGGAACTGGCGTTTCCTGAAGATGTGCAGAGAAGAAAGCTGTGTTCTCTGCTTTTAACGAAATACCAGGACCTGTCTCCAAACCCTCGTTCCTCTGACAGTCTGGATGTCCTGCGGTTGCTGTAGCTCCCAAGGGCTTCCACAGTGACAGCTAGGACACCTCAGTGTAGAATACTGTTGTGTTGTGCCCTCCCTGCTGCAGGGAAGTGGTGACCCTCTGAGATCCCCCAGCCCCTGGCTTTGGGACACCTTAGGAGGAGAAGCCAACCCCGAGGGGCTGCTCTGTCCCTGGCACTCGGCTCACTGAACTCCGCATACGTCTGGACAGAGACACAACTTGCCTAGGAGTGTGAGACTCCAGCTTCCCGTTCCTGGGCCTGTCTTCCCTACCCACCCCAACAAAAATGCAATCCGAAGAATTGTCTTCTACAGAATAGCTTTAGAAATCCTATTTCCTCCACTCCCATTTAGGTTAAATTAGTGAATGCTAATTTGGGCTGATGGGGCACCACTGTGAGGAGAGGATGAAAGCTGTCAGATCGGCTTCATCTCCTGAGAGAAGCGTGGCCTTGACTGAATTCTCCCAGCCGTGGCTGAGGGCCGTGGCCATGCTAGTGCCTGACGTAGGTATTCTTTCAAATCTAGTTCTCACGTCAGCTTCTCAGGGTGAACATTCTTGCATCAACTGAAGAAGATAGTGCCGACCCTCCAGAGGGTCCATATGTAACAACCATGGTAGCTAGTATTTATTACACTTTTGTTTTAAGTTGTACTAAACAGGGCTGGTGAGATAGCTTAGCGGACGCCTGTGTAGGCCAGTGCAGGGACCAGGGTTTGATTCCCATCCTGAATGCTGTGTTGTCTGCACTCCCTGGGGGCCGCTGAGCCAGCGAAAGTGGCCCCTGGCATGGTGGTGCGTGCCTGTAATCCCAGCGCTGGGGAGGCTGGAAATAGGAGGATCATTACAGGTCTAAGCTGTATAATGAGACCCTGTGCCAAATACATAAAATGAAAAAAATCATAGTAAACATTTTAAATACGTCTTTTCCTTGAATCTACATTAAATCCCTGTGAAATAGCTGTTGTTATCCTACTTTACCATCAGATGAGCCAGCCATAGAGAAGGCAGGCGGCGTGCCTAAGGTTGAAAGACAGTAATACAGCAAGCGATAGAGTGGGATTTGATTCACAATAGATGAGGTCAGACCTAAAACTGCTTTCCTACCCCGCCTTTAAGTTGTAGAGCTGAGCTGGAACCCAGAGCCTTCTTACGCCATTCCTCATGCCTTGGTTTGTCCTTTTTCACTATCCTAACATAAGTTTTCTGGGGAGATGCTATTACAGAGAAATACATAAATCAGCTAGAGAGCTGCAAAAGGTCACTGTATGATCAGATGCCAACCTAGGTGGTACGTGGAGAGGAATTTAGAGGAGGAGATGATGACAAGAAAACGATATTTAGCCTCATCTCTGAATACCCATAGTAGGGGGACAGGGCCTTCCCCACTTCTGCATCCCAGCGCCTAACTCGGGGACTCCTCAACATTATGCTGTTTATGTTGTGTTTAACCCTTCCAGCACACCCTTGCTTCCTGTGGTCCCCAAGATAAACAGACTAGAAAGACATCTGTATCTTGCCAAAGGATTCAAAGCCCTTGAGTTTTGTATTTTTGCTTTTTGCTTTCAAAATCCTTTTCCTTTGCTGAAACAGAAAAAGGCACCAAGGACAGGGCAAAAGCAGCAGAAGATAAGGATTGCAGGGGGGCTCTGCCATAGGCATGGGGACCTGGACAGTCGGTGGAAGCCGGTCCCTGTCTTCTGCTCCTGGTTGGAAATCGCCTCTTTGATATAAGGATTTTTGGATCTGTGAAGTTAACCGTGTCCACTTAATTGAATTTATAATTCAGCACCAAAATGGTGAAAAGAAGGGTCTTTTATGTCCCTTAATGAGTGCTATAAAAACAAGTGTGAATCTAATTTTATGAATGATCCTTTATGGCTCACCTGATAACAGTACTTGTTCAGCACAAAGGACTCATAACTCAGGCTCATCTCACCCTGGCTGTCCACAGCAGTGGGATTGTGTTAGGACCTTGCCTTCCAGCTCCTTTGAAGGGGCCTGGGTTTCATTGTTCCTCGCTCTTCTCTTGGGTCTTGTGGCGGACAAGGCTTAGGCTCCATAGTGTGGGTGACGGTGGAGAAAGGTCACTTGGCCTGCCCCGGCATGACCAGGAGCTCAAGGTTTAGAATCAGCTCTTACCAAGGAGAAGCAGAAAATGCGGCAGCTCGTGGAATGACTGTGGGGAAAGGGCCTTGGTTTAGCCTAGAGTTTGCCTGCAGTGCTAGAGAGGAGAACAGAAACTGAGAGAGAGACTCTTCTCTTTAGCCAACAGCAGGAGGCAGTAAGCTTAGAGAAAGAAGCAGCAGCAGCAGCTGCGTTGGCTCAGGCTAGACGTTGGCCAGAGCTTCCTGAGTTGGGAAGATATTCCTAGGAACTGCTTGGTGGGCAGATGCCTTAAATTTTTAAAGCCTTTTGTCATCTTTCGTGTTTTGAAAGTTTGAATTCCCTTATGATTACAGATCTTTAAATATCTTTTTTTTCCCCCCCCTAGTACCAGGGATAGAACTCGGGTCTTATGCTTGCCAGGCAGGCACTTATGCAGCTAAGCTATCTCTCCGGCCCCATGATTACAGATCTTAAAGGCTATAGGTGTTGGTTCTAAAACTCAAGCATTATCAGTGAGCGCTGTTTAATAGAGGTTGGCAGTGCCTCCCATCTGAAGTGGTCAGGGGCAGGAGGTTGTATTCAGTGGGCCAGCCCAGAAAACAGAAGGGCGGTGGGCAGTCCTGGGGGCGTGGGCAACTGATGCAGGAAGGCCAAGGTCGGCTCAGGTGCGAAGACCTCCTGCAGCCCCTGTACGCCTTTTCCAGGGCCCTCTTCTCAGACCTCCTGTCCCTCCCAGACATGTGTGCCTGTCAAGTCTGCAGCTTGGGGAAAGATGGATGGGGATGACTGCAGACACGGCCCACGTCCGGGTCTGGCTGTATGTGACTTCCTAGCGGAGCTGGGAGGGGTTGGGAAGAACTGCCCGTGTGTGAGTCTAGCCAGAGGTGAGACTCGTTCTCCGTGGTTCCCTCTCCATGCTGATGTTTTGCTGCTGTGGCTGGATAACCAGAACAGCAAAAGACACTGCTGTGCTCGCCGCGCGTTTGGAAGCTGATGAATGACCTTTGGCAGGGCACTGCCGAGTGACCTGGTTGGGGCCCAGGGGAACCTTCTGGCAGGGCAGAGCGCATTCAGCCTTAAACCATCTGCAGGGAAGGTAGCCTGTAGCGTTTTGCTTGGCTTATGGAGGGCTGGAGTTGGCGGGAAATAAGCTGCTTCCTCTCTAGATTCTCAGGTGTCAGTGCACCACGAAGTGACCCCTGTCCCTCAATAGGGTCAGAAGTACCAAGACAGCCCACCTCTCTAAAGTCCTTCAGCATTTATGGACGCATGCTACACATCTCCATGCTGGGAGCACAAAGAGCCCCAAACCTTGTCTCTTGACTCCGGGGGATCATGACTGTGGAAAGGCAGACCCAAGAAGGACATTTGACTGCTGAGCACTGAGTGTAGTCACAGAGAATACTGTGGCAGCCAGAGGAAAGAAAGATAGGCACAGTGTACACGGGGTGAAAAGACTTCCTGGAGAAGACAACACCACGAGACGATGAAGAAACCACAGAAATTAGCCTGAGTGAGGGGGTGAATGGCCGAGGACGCAGGGCTGCTTGTGTTTGGCAGTGGTGACGGGGTGGTTTAAGTAACACAGCTAGAACAGGACAGGACAGAGCAACTAGAGGTAGAGGCAGGTCTAAGCCAGACAGCTTGTCTTGTGTTTAGAAGCTGTTGTTTTATCATAGGAAATGGGGAGTGTCTGGAATCCTTGGAAGAAATCTGCTAGTTTCCTCAGTCTACCCTGGTGGTGGCCCCTTAGATCTTTGGAGCTTCAGGTGGGAACCGTGGTGAAGTTGGAGCCGGCCGGCTCCCACCTGAGCTGAGGAGGCATGGGTGGGAGGTGCTCAGATGATAGCCAGTGAGCCGTGTCGGGTGTGTGCAGCGGAAGGACATGGAGGCCTTCAGGGTGGAGTCTGGCCTGAGTGACAGAGTCAGCATTGCTATCAGTGAATGACACTGATGGACATCCAAAAAGAAGGGCAACTTTAGGAGGACAGCACGGAGGCCCAGGCCTGGACAAACTGACTGTAGGTGCATGTAGATCTAGTTTCCACTAAGCAGAGAAGTACAGGTCGGAGTCCTGGTCTCCAGTGGTCCTTGGGACCTTGAAGGTAGAGCTCAGCTGGACTAGCTTGGGGACAGTGAAGCCTCGTGGGCTGAGGAGCAGGAGCACAGTGCAAGTGAAAGTCGGGGTCAGCAGAGAGGGCCCCTTGGGCTTCCTGGAAAGTGAGGCACGCAGGGGCAAGGATTCCCAGGGACAGATGGGACTGTAGGGTGAGGAGGCCCTCTGCTGGCCCAGCCCTTGACTTCCCTAGCCCCTGGGGGGGTAGCCCTTGAATGGGCCTGCCCTTGCGTGGGTGATACCAGATGCCATGTCTGCCCTTCTCCCCTGGGCTGTTCTTAGAAAGTCCTTAGAGAAGGCCCTGTCCCACTGCACAGAGCTCCTGGCAGTCTCAGCCTCCTTACTGATCCCATTGCCCCATCCCGTTGCACATGAGTCTCTTTTCTTGAGGTACTGGTTTTGTCTCATTTCCTGGAGAGAATGTAAGCGCTCTGGTACTCCAAAGGAAGCAGAGAACAGGCACCCAGACTCTGTCTCATGTGGGCCTTATGTTCCCTAGAACCCCCTTCCCACAGGCCCTCTCCCACACTGATCCCAAATGAACACTTCGTTTGGGATGAGTGCCCTGTCCCCCACCCCCCAAGGAGTGGCTTGGCACTTGGGGACCAGCTGCCAGAATGATTGACATAAAGCCAATCTATAAATAAAGTCTTTTTCTTTCCTCGTAAAGACTTTGTGGTTGAGTTTGCCTTCAAGGTCAAGATCAGACCTTTCTAAATAAACACATATCAAAGGATCATTAGCAAAGCAGCACTGTTAAATTGAGATATTAACTTCTGTCAACTGCTTGTTTCTTTTTTGTTCTGTAACTCATGACTGCAGTAGATTTTTATTATTTTGGCCTTAGGCAGTAGCATCTGGCTTCTGTAGAGACTGTAAAAATTAAAAAGCAACACAAATCATGGCGAGAGAAAAGCAGTAAATTCAATGATAAGAATTTAAAATTAAAATGTTTCAGTGCTTTTATATTCTGCAAAACATGAAATGAATGAGTTTGCTGCCTGTTGCCATAAACCTAACCCAGCTAATCGTCTTCACGAGGTTTTCTCTGACTCCTTCACTCATCACCATCAATTGTCTTGGCACGAGGCGAGACATAAAGCAAGAGCTCTATGTGTGTGTGTGTGTATGTGTATGTGCGCGCTCACGCGCATGCGTGAGAGAGAAAGTGCACCAACAGGCTGAAGCAGAATGGTAATGTGGCGATGCGCTGGTGCCATCCTCGTGAAAGGGAGAGAGCCTCAGAGCTGCCAACCAGGTGGGAACAAGGCTGGGGAAGGAAGAGCTGAGGACCACACACCCCCAGAGATTGGGATTCCCTTTTATTTTCATCCTTTCTAGTTAAGCACAAAGCAAGCAAGAAACCCGAACAAACACAACGTAATACCTGGAGGTCACAGACAGAAGCAACCACAGCAACTTGTAGAATCCACGTGAAACTCTCCCACGGAATTTCTTGGGCAGGCCTGGGGTGCTGGCTTGTGGGTCTGTGTGGGTGACCAGCTCTTTCTCCTGGTGGCGATGCCTAGGCCTTTGGCTGGGCTGCCGAGGCACGAAGCAGCATCTGAGGCTCTTGGTGCCATCTAGGAGCTTCAGGGTTTCTATGCAGAGGTCCTTTGTTCTCATTGCAAATTCAAGTTGTGAGTGAGCCCAGCTATGTCCTGGGACATGAGGGAGATAGAAGTAGAGCAGTTTCCTTCCGTACCTTGGTGACACCAGCTTTGAGAGAGCAGAGCTGTGTTCCCCATAAAGCCTGCAGAGAACAACTGAAGTTGAACGCATGTAGGGTGGGGAGGTGCTGGCCCTGCTTTCGCCTGCTGCAGAGGAAGGGCCAGTTCAAGGAGAGCTGTAGGACCAGAGTTGCTTGGAGCTCTTTCTGCAGTCTGTTTGGCTGGGGCTATGGAGGCTGGGAAGGCCTGGGGTGAGCATTGTCAGGGTGAGTATACCCCCATATCCAAGTAGGGCTGTGGGCTCGTAGGGGAGAGGCCAATGTGCTTTGTGTCCCATGCCTGTGAGCTTCTCCAGCCCATGGAAAAGTGAGAAAAGAGGGCTGGGCCTTGGCCTCTGTTGAAGGGAGGGAGGGAAAGTGTGAGGGCTGGGGGTGTGACTGGCTCCCCAGTTGCACGGCTGGGACAGGATGTTGTTCTCCAGACTGAGATGGTCCTGGGAATAAATCAGCTCAGGCAGAAGCAGGCGTCCGGTACAAGCAAGCCGGACAGGACAGCTCCTTGCCTGCCATTCTGCAGTGACAGAGCCCAGGAGCCTGGCCCTGAATGTCAGCCACTCGCTGAGGCTGTGCTGTGGTGTCAGAGTTGGGGATGTGTGTGCACGTGGCCTGCGCTGTGCCTGTGTCCACGTGCACCCACGGCTCTCCCAGGACCGTGTGTGAACGTTGACACGGGAGGAGCATACGGGAATTTCTGATCCCTTCTCCACTTTAATTTCACCCCTGGACATTTTATAGCTAGTCATTTGTTTAACTTAAATCTCCAGCAGAAGCTAGAAAGCCTTACAATCTGAGACTCATTAGCATATCCCCCAGCCCCACTCTGCAAATAAATGAAAACAGGGGGCCCTAGCATGACTTTTTTCCCTCTATTGCCATGTATGTATGTATGTATGTGTGTATGTATGTATGTATGAATTTACTACCTGTGATCATAAATGAATATTCAGCTGTTTCACCTGGTTGCCCTCTAGGGACAGTGGTGAGGGCTGAATGAGGTGGCTAGGACCACTTACTGCAGCTGTCACATAGAATTGGGGTGGTGCAGGTCTTTAATTTCCATGCACGGAACATTCCACATATAATCCTGATGTGAAGCAGAGCTCTCTGTGACACGCGTGTTCCGGGTGGGTGCTTTTCCCACTTTCCCTCTCTGGCAACTTGGCAGCGACCTGTAGGCCACAGGCTACATGGGAGCATCCCAGGGTCTTGGGTAATTTTTCTACTGCAGAGGCCGACAGGCAACAGGAGTCGCCTGCCCATTCCCCTTGGTCTCTATGCAAAGGCTACATCATTTCCTTTTCCTTTGCAGAACCCGTTTAGGCTCCTTCGGAGTGAGTATGGGGAAAAATCAAGCTGTAATATCACTGAGTAAATAAGAATAATCAAACAGACACTCCCTGGAGAGAGTTTTCTTTCTATGAAGATGTTAATTAATATGAATGCAGCACGCTCCCATTCCAAGGCAGCCTTTTGTGCAGACTGTGTACACCTGCAGATCCAGCGCGGCCTACGTTGTATCACTGGGATTTGTGTCCTTTGGGGAACGCGCTCCTTTAGAGGATCAAGCCAGATCTTGTCTGTTGAGAGACTGAGACTTTGTGGTCATACATAAGAAGCAAATACAGTGCAGGTGGGTGAAGACACCCCCCCCCCGGGGGGGGGGGCTGTGCACAGTGAGTCAGAAGTCTTTGCTCTCCCCACGCATCCTCCTTTCCCCCAAGGTCCTTCTCCTGTTCCATCTAGTTTTTCCACCCCCTTTGTGGAATTTTTAGACAACCCAAGCGCCAGGCTGTGAGAGTTCCACACTTGGGTGAGTTGGGAGTTGTTTCCTCTCCTTTCAGGACCAAAATATCGAGCCGTTGTCGCAGACACTCCCTAAGGGTGGTCTTCTCCAGGCCTTGCAGAAGGAGAGCTGGTCATTTGCGTTCTCTGGCTGTGCTGGGGTTGCTAAGGAGCTGGGTCTGCTCTCAACAGGCCGTTGTTCAAGGGAACAGGCTGAGGAAGACAAGGGGAAGGAGGGCAGGGAGGAATTGAGCCTGGGCACGTGCTCCAAGGAGACTTCTAACCAGTGGCTGTGGCTCCACAAGGTCTCTGTCCACGGTAGGTAACTCTGGTGTCGCCTACGTAGCAAACACTAGAGAAGAGGGTTAGTCCTGGTGACGGGTGTGGGAGTGCATTCTTGATGTACAGTTCTTAGCAATGGCAGGGTCCCTCATTCCTGCTTTCTCATGGATCCCAGGAGCCTGGAAAACCTTGACGTGCTTCCATGTGGACTTGGTTCATCAGACTCTTCTCCGTGACTCATGCCAAAATCTTCCATAACCATAATCATCTTAGCCCGAGTGAGCAGAAAGGGCCACACCCCTGAAAATCACAGCTCCCCACCTGTTTTCACCCCACAAATGTTAAAAAAAAAAAAAAAAAAAAAGAACAAGGCGATGGGCTAAACTTAACATTTTAGAGCATTTTTTTTGTATTTGAGTGGTAGAGGAATCAGGAAGTAGGAGTGGGCCGAGGATATGGACAGGGCCAAGGGTCCTTTTTAGGAGCTGTTAGGTCCACACAGGTGGCTTGTGTCCTTTCATTCGTGACAGAGATGCCTGGCATTGTGTCAGTCACTGACAGATCGTCATCCCTAGATCCACAAGAATCTTTATGGTATCTTTGGTGTTCAGGGCTGAGAAAACTCAAGTCTACCAAATCCTGTTCTACCCATTAAACAATTTGTGTCTAGCTGAGGAGCTAGTGCAGTGGTACAGCGCCTGCCTCATCAGCCAAGGTCCTGAGGTTGTCTGCATCAGTTTATGTGTATCTGTGTGGTGGTAGCTATAGCTATATTTCTGGCCATACCTACCTATATCTGTATCTATTTCAAGCTTTATTTTTCTAGCAGGATGATATTAGGTGTCACGATTTATTTCTTTGTCTTTGTGTGTGTGTGTGGAACTGGGAATTAAATTTAGGCCATTGTGCTTGCCAGGCAAGCGCTTCTTTTATTGAGCTGTCTCCCCAGCCCAAGGGGTCACAGTTTATGTGTATGGCTTTTGGTATTTCTGATAGCAGCCTTGTTTTAGGATTCCCATCTCTTGTGGAGATCAAGTCTAGGAATGCTGTATTCTACCTGACATATACCTGAGGAAGTGTGAAAACTCACCAGGAATGTTATTGGGGGTGGGTCTGTTACCCAGATGTAGAAGGCTCAGGCACTTGGGCCCACTGGGGAGCATGGAGGCGCCTCGAGGCAGGTCCTGCAGGGAGAGCTGAGAGACTTCCCTGCTGCTGGAGGAAAGAGGTCACAAGTGCCCTGGGGGACAGCTGCAGGCTTTGGGCTGTGGCTGACCGTGGTAGAAGTGTCTGGTTTTCGACTTCAGGTCCCAAGTGTGGGTCCTTTTTGCCTGTCAGCTTGAAGCTTTCACCATGGAGTAATACCCGGGGGTTCTGTCCTGTCGGCTTATCACCAAAAACTCTGGTCCTCCATCGTGAAGAGACACCAGGGTAGCTGTGCACTGGGGTTCATGAATGAGCACTTCGGGCCACACGCCCAGAGCCATGTCCTGCTCCTGGTGCGCGTGGATGTGCGTGGCCACCTCATAGCCAAGCACATTATGGGTTGCATGTTGAAGTACATTAGGGCCCCAACATCTACAACTTACAGGGACACCAGGTGGTAGGTAGGTAGCTGAGGAGGGTAGGAAGGCATGTTGCCTTGAGGTGGTAAGGAGCAGATACTAGCCGGGGAGACAGCTTAGTGGCATAGGCATCTGCCTAGCAAGTGCAGGGTCTTGAGTTAAATCCCTGGTACCAGGGCAAAAAAAAATCAAGTATTAGTGGTTAGGTCAAGAAAATTTGCCAACGAAATGCCATAAATCTCAGATCTACAGAAGTATTATGTTCATTTTTTCTTCTTTTCAAAGTTTTGGTTTGTATCTAGATCCCCTAAAGCCGTACGCAGTTGTGATACAGGCTTCTGGCATTTTTGATTGACTCACAGTCCGCAGCTGGGGTTATAGCTGTGTGTGCTGCACCCACCCTGGGCAGGGAATTTACATACAGTATAAGGGAGGGAAAGCCTGAGACTGCTCTCCCAGGCTCTTCCCTTCTGCTTATTGATGTTCCTGCTGTCTTTCTCTGCCATGAACTGCTGCCCTCTGCCATGTGCCACTCTGCCTTGGAGCCTGTCAGTATGGACTGAAATGTCCACTAACTGTGAGCCAAATAAACTTAAACTTTTCTTTCCTTGATTATGGACATTAGGTAATATTTTGTACCAGTGAAAGAAAAGTAACCAAGACAATTTATAAATCTATTTCAGTGAGAATTTAGTAAATATTTATTGAACATGTATTAGACATTTAATAGTATGTCAGGCTCTGAGAATATACTGGTAAGCAAAAATAGAATCCCTGTCTCTCCCTTCTCAGAGAAGCAGACTTTTTTATAAGCACGTCATACAATGGAAATACTGTTGCATTGGAGGTGCTAGGTGTCGTAAGAGATGCATACGGGTGGGGAGCTGGAGCCTCTGGAGGAGAGGTTCTCTTAAGCTTTTAGCTGGAGGATGAGAATTTATTTAGTGAAGATGATAGGGTAGTGGGGTGGGGTTGTGGGGGGCAAGCTGAGAGCTAGCAGGGGGGAGTCAGTAGGACAAGTTATTGGGATTGTAAATGGGGGTGGAGGATGAGGACCAAGACCTGAGGCCAGAGACATAAATAGGCACTAAGTGGTAAAAGGCCCCCCAAATCTCTTTTAAGTAGTTGATTCAGTGGGAGCCGTTAAGGGTCTTAGGAGAGTGATGATATCAGATGGTGTTATAGGAAATGACGGTCATTTAGGCTAACACAGATGCAGTCAGAGTGGGTAAGAAAATGAAAAAGAAAATGTTAGAAGACCTAGCGGAGCTGGCAGTCAGTGTGTGCTGAGTGGTGAGGGAGTCCTCTAGGGTGACCTTCCTCCTGTTTGGGTAGTTGAGGAACAGTAGAGTTGTTCACTGAAGAGGAGACATGATCCTAGTGCCCTGGGAGGCCGGAACAGGAGGGTCACAAGTCCAGAGCCTTGGGCAGTTTGGCAACTTAAGTGAGACCTGGTCTCACAATAAAAATAAAAGAGGGCTGGGATTATAGTGCAGTGTGAAGATACTGGGCTCGATACCCAGCGGGGGTGGGAGTGGAAATTTTTAAGATAATGAAGTTCTGCTATTATAATAGAAAGGCATGTGATATTCCAGAGAGGGAATACCTAGGTATGTGTGGAATTTAGAAAAGAAAGACTCTGTGTACACCTCTGTTTTGGAGTTATCAGCATATAAATGATTATTGGCATCCTGGGAGTGGGTGAATTTGCATAAGAAGAGTGTTGTGGTGCGTGGTTTGTAACCCCAGGTTAGTGGTGTAGGATCACAGATTGAGTCCATTCAGTGAATGAGAGACCCCACCTCAAAGTTTGTATTTAAAAAAAGAGCTAGGGATGTAGCTCTGTGAGAACGCCCTGAGTTTAGCCCCTAGTACCTCAGTCAGTTTAATTTAATGAAAAATTAAAAAGAGCTCAGTGTGAAGGCCCTGAATTTAGTCTCTAGTAACACACACACACACACACACACACACACACACACACACACACACAATATCAAGAAGTGTGTAGAAAAAGATGAGAGCTTTGAGCAGAACGCAGAGGAAACAAGACACAGTAGCCAGTTGATCCCACCCTGGAGACTGGGCACCGCAGGAGAGGGCCGGGAGCCAGGTTCGAGTAGTCATGGAGCCAAAAAGGAAAGAGTCCCAGAAAAGTTGCCAGTTTGAAATGCTACTCAGAACTCCCTGAAGAGGAACATCAGACAGTGTGTATTGGGTTTAGGGGTACGGGGTCACTACTTGTCACAGCGCACAACTTTGGCTGCAGTGGCTGATGGCTGCAGGAGTGGAGGACGGGTCAGTTACGGGGATGGAGACTGAGCTTTGCAGGGTGGCCCAGCGGAGGCGGAGAGGCCCAGGGAGTTCGGGAACTCGAGGTGCCTGAGGGTGGCTGGGCCTCCAGGTTTGCCCTGGCCGAGGAGGATGTAGGCGGGGAGAGGTGTGGAGGGCGGAGCACCGCTGCCGTGCGGGAGCCGCGCAGGAGCACTTGTGGGGTGGAGGAGGTCGGAACTGAACCTTAGAGGGGCTGCGCCTGGGAGACCCCCCCAGGGTAGCCCGAGCACGCTCATGGCTTCAGACTTAGGCCATTTGAGCTGCTGTAGCAAGATGCCTGAGGCTGAGTGGTTGGTAGAGACGGAAATGTGTCTTTTCTCAGTTTTGGAGGTCGAGCAGGCCAGGCTCAAGGTGCCAGTGTCTGGTGAGAACCTTCTTGCTGTGTCTTCCCCTGGCAGAAGGCAATGGGTGAAACGGAGGCCAGAAATGGGCGCGAGAAAGAGCACAGGAAAGAGAAGGGGCCCCAGCTCATCCTTGAAAAGGGCCCTATTCCTGTGATAAAAGCACCAGTCCATGCAGAAACAGTGTCCTGGTAGGCTGTCGCTCCCAGCACCGGCACCACAGGGCCTCAGTTTCTAACACCTGAATGAACTCTGGGGAACAAATTCAAAATATAGCAGGACCAAAGTTAGAACAGCACAGTTCATTGATCAACATACATGTTCCCAGTCCACCTCATCCAGTCCACACGACGGCCATCTCTCGGTGTGGCCTGCCCCAGTGTCTCATCAGAATAGACACTTTTATCTGGTGTGTCTAGTCCTCCCGGCGACCTTGCAGGGTGGGTGCCATAACTCTTAAGACTGATGTGGCAACCAGTGCGCAACAATGTTGGGTGATTTGCGTTTGATTCTATTGCTAGGAAGTCAGTGGCAAAGCTAGGATTTGAACCAGGCTTGGTCTGGCTGCACAGCCCAGGCTCCTTGCTGACTCTAAGCTTGTTGGGGTCACGAGGTGCTTCGTAGCAGTGTAACCTGTGTTTGGTGACTGCACCGAATTAGAACTCCAAAGAGTAAGTACAGGACGGAGTAGTACCAAAAGCAATTCCAGGGCCCCTCTCTACCCTACCCGCAGAAGTACAGTATCAGTCCCCGGAGAGAAAAATCAGGGTCACCAGAGGGCAGAGAGAAGAACGGAAAGATTTGGCAATCAGCCAAATGGTGGCGGATGATGAGAACAGAGGTGTCCTCTCTGGTTGTGACTGGGCTGAGGAGCAGCTTGGCTGGTGGCAAGAGTCAGGTTTGGTCTCTCTATCTGCCACGGGGCCAGTCTCACATTCCAGGGAGCAGCCCAGAAACTCCGGAAGAGGAGGAGCTGAAGGGGGAGGGACTTAGGAAATAAAACTCACTGAAGGGGAGAGCTCAGACCAGTAAGGGACCTTCACCTTCACGTTTCATTGTGTCAGACTTGAGACTCATTCTCTGCAGACATCACTGTAGAGTGTCGTGGGGTGGACTGGGTCCACACAAGAGTGCGCAGAGGGGAGCACACAGTGCCTGGCATTTATGTGAGGGGCCCGCACACCGCCTGACCTGGCCTTGAGGCTCGGGCAGGACCTTCCCGGGGACTCTGTCTCTCCCCTGGAACAGACTTAGCAAATCGGGAAGGCAGCCCAGGAGAAGGAGGGCAGGTTGGAGGGGACAGGAGGCCAGTGGACAGTGTGGCTGCATTTTGTTTTTCTCGATGGCAGTCTGGTCCCTGAATAACGGAAGGTGCTATGTTTCCCAGGCTTTGCACGCCACTGCAGGCGCCACACACAGCTCTCCTCAGGCTCCCGTGGACCCTGCCCTTACTTGCTGGTCTGCAGGCCTGCACGTCCCTCAGCGGTCGTCTCGCCCCCTCCTGTCCCACTCACGCCCTCTTCGTGTGTCAGGCAGGAGGCCTGGTGCACCTCGGTGCTCCTCCAGGGAGAGCAGCTAGGGTGACTCACCCTGACAGCCCAGGGGAGTCCTAGCACCCTGGAGGCCGGTGGTCTGCCACGGCCCAGCCCTGACCTGTGTGCTCACCCACGATCTCTTCTGCTTCCTGGGGCTGTGCACGGCAGGGGAGGCCTGGTCAGTAGGTGGGGGAGGGGGAGCAGCACATGGTGTTCCGAAGGCTGCAGAAGCTGGAAAGGAACAAAGCCTGGCCTCTCTCTCACAGAGGAGTGGAAGCCGCAGGATTAAAACACAAAGCCTTGTGTAGTCCTCCATCATCTGTGTCTTTCTGTCCGTCCATTAAATATCTAGGGACGATGTATGAAAGATGCAAGCGCCCTGCTCCCAAGGGGCACTGATTCCGAGAGGGAGGGGCAGACCAGAAACCTGGAACTCAAGGACCTGTGTGTAAGTCTCCTTGATACGGAGTGGAGAAGGGAGCCCAGACCTCCCGCGGTGCCCTTTCAAGGGGCCCTGTGTGACAGTTCCCTCTCCTCATGAGGCTGCACAGCCCTCCTGCTCTTCCTGGTGGATGGAAAGGTTGGAAGGAATGAACTGTATTTAAGAGCACGGCTTAGGGACATTAAGTGCGTTCACTTGCGCAGCCCTCGTCACCTGCCCTCTCTGGAACACTGCTCCTGTGTTCACACCACACGCCAAGTCCACTCCGTTCCTCCGGCTCCCAAACGGGGTCCCTTGGCTCCCTTGTGGGAAGGTTTATGTAACATAAGAAAGCTTGAGATAGAGATACTGAACATTTTTAGAAACCATTTGTAATACAGTAACGTTTGTGATTCTTTGTTACCCTTTTAACTAATCAGATCAAGCTGTGGTTGAGTCGCCGCCAGCTCTTTGCCAGAGTGGTTTGCATGAGTGACGGGTCACACTACGGGCAGCATTTCCAGTGTGGGGTGAAGCATCTTCAGTATCTGTTGGTCACTACGCGCTGTAGGCAGTGCTGATAGGACTGGTTACCGTCCCAGCTGAAGGAACTGCTGAATTTTAGTTGGAAGTTGGTGAGAATTAAATCGTGATGTCTTCCCTTCTCTGAGTTCACGATCACTTTAGGTTCCATTCCCAGACGGTGTAGGGCTTTTCTGGACTCCTGGCTGAAACACCTTGTTGAGGTGGGAATTTGCCCACCTTGTCTGCCTTAGGGGACAGCGCATATGGTAGGAGAAGCTGACAAGTGGGACGAGGAGGGGGAAACTGCGCCCGTGTGGGACATCACGGAAGCCCAGCCTGCAGGAAGAGGTGCCCGGCGGCCCTCCCCAGCCGCCGTCGCCTGCCGGCCTGCTGTCCGAGGGGCGGGGCCACTGCCCCTGGAAGTGTGCCTTCTGGCGGCACCCCGCCCCTCCAACTCCTTGTCTAAAGGCTCCGCGCAGAAGGGAGCCATATGGTCCTTTGTGGACACATTTTCCCCAGTACAGTATCTTCCTGGTGTCAATGTGGGGCCTCGCGCCCTAGTGTCAGCAGCCCCCACCCCTTGCAGACAGCCCCCCGGGAGTAGCTGGCTGTGGGGGGCACAGTTGGGGATCCTGTTGAAGTCAGGGTAAGTGAGGAGCCTCTCGGTAACACCCACATGCACACTCGCACAGAAAACTGTTGAAGTGAAGTCAAATGTCTCAAAGTCAGATCCCTTTTTAGTATGAATTTGCTGTGTCTCATTCTGAGCACTAATTCCAATTTAATTGCAAGTGGCCTGAAGCCTCTTCAATAGGAGTAACAAATGGTTTGATTTTGTAAACTTCATCAGACTGCATTTTAAATGCGACACAGTAGCCCAACTCGAATGCCAATGAAGCGCTGGAGTAGCTCTCTGTTTACTAATTATCCATTTTTACTCCAAGCCACGCTGGCTGGCTTGTCTGATTAAATCGGATTTGTGGGATAGAGAACAGCTAGCAGAGTTTTCTCTATAGTAAACGAGATTGAAACTATGGGCCGCCTGGCTGCACACTGTAAATTATATTTCCTTTTAAAGGGGACGCGTCTCCTTTATTTCTCCATCGTTCCTCCTGCATATTAAACTTTACGGCACAGAAACAGACCTGGCTACCCTAGATGCAGCCTCGCCCTCCACCTGGGAGCCCACCCCTTCCTTTTCTTTCCTGAAGACCTAGGGAGAGAGCTAGGAGCCGAAGGCCACAGGTCCCTACTCCCTGCCCCCTTTCCTCTTTAACCTGCTGGGGTTCAGTTTTCACCTTCTGGCATTATTTTAAAATAATGGGATGAAACAGATTCTTAGAAGCCATGCCGAGTTAACCAGGAGAGACTCAGACAGCAGCATTTGCAGGGATGCAACGTGGATGGGGTTTAGCTTTTCAGAAAGACAGCCTGGTGTGGTACTGCACGTCTGTGACCCCAGCATTTGGGAGCCCGAGGCAGGAGGATCGCCATGAGCTTGAGGCCAGTCTGGATGGGATAGTGAGACCCTGTCTGAAAATAAACAAACAGATAATTTATAGAAAGACTAAGTATTGGTGGGATGGAACTGGCCCCGGTAGGGCTTGGGGGGTGCAGTGGTAACCATAGTGAGAACAGAAAAAAGAGAGTTAACTCCTGAAAAAATAAACGTATTCTTTTGGTTTACCTTGGAATGACGTTTTCTGATCCAGAGTGAGTGAAATCAGGACTATCTAGTGTGGTGCACCAGAGCCAGGCATGTGGTGCGGGACTGGCAGGGTGAGCTTTGACCTCTCGTGGAAGCCCGGGTTAGGCCGCCAGCAGGTACTCTCTTGTCACCCATCTGGGCCCAGCTGAGACTGAGCGCTCAGACTCCCTTTCATTGTTCCTGCCTCTGTCTCCAGGAAAGCACAGCAGGGTCCCCCCTGGCTCCTGCTGCACGCGTGCCTGAGCATGCGCACGTGGGGGCAGGGCATCCTGAAGGGAGGTGGGATCAGCTTGTGCTTTGAGAATCTCACTCCACGAGCTGGATGTGGCCTGCCTTCACTCTCCGTGTCTGTGTTTGCTTTTTACAATTTAATTTGCTTTTGAATGTCTTGCAAAATTAACAGTGTACACTCTTCTCCTTGGCCATTGTGTAGGTACAGTGTAAGAAGGCCTCACCCGTCTGGTAGTCTGGTTACCGTGGGAATGAATGGCCTCCACTCTTAGGCCTGCAGTTCTCCTTTTAATTGTTGACAGTAAAAAGCATTTAAATGCTGCTTAATTTGTAATCATCTTCTGGGAGGGAAGGAGAGGAACCATTAAAATGTCAGTAAAATGAATACATCTTCTCTTTGGGGGGGGGTGGTTTTGTTTATTTACATGGTTTTTCTTTTCATTGCCCAATGTTTAAATGGTTCTGAAAAAAAATCAGTATTGCATTTATTTTGAATTTCTGTCTCCCATCCTCTGTTAGCCTCCCCACTCATCCTGGTTCTCTGGGTCTGTGTTGCCCCATCGCTCTCCTCCTTAGCTTCTTCCGTTCTACCTGGGCCCCCTCCTGCTTCTGCCTTGCTGTCTCTAGAATACATTGGAATTTCTTGGAAGTGTTATGTAAGAGCCAGCTGAAGTGTTTCTGCTCTACGGACCTTGCTTGGGTGCCCCAGTTCCTCCCTGGGAATCTCAGCCAGTATGGCCCCAGGCATCCTCAGGCCCAGCTACTCCAGAGCTGTCTACCACCTGGTCTCTCTCTCAGTCCTGAAAGGTCTACAGCAGCTCACTGGTAGCTGTTTCTTAGGTCTTGCTCCCCATCTTTCTGAACTCTGACCTCCCAGTATGGCTTGGGAATGGTTACCTGGATGAGCACCTAGCAGGTATTCCTTGGCAGATCCTTCCTCTGTCTTGCCTGCAGTGTTCCTCTGCTGGCTAGAGACAGTGGTTTCCACTGAAGGTACAGATTCTCTTTAAAAGAAAACTATGAAGGGAAAGTGATGAAATGCATTTCAGTCGGAGAAAGGACCATTCACATGCTGGCTTTCTCTGTAAAAGTCACACACTTGAGTATTGGGTGCATGTGAGGGCACCCAGCAGGGATCTCTCACTTCCTTCTCCATTTTCCTGATGGAGGACCTGAGGCCCAGAGAGGTCTACTAATGTACCCAGAGATGCACAGTGAGTTAATCCTGAGCTGGACTTGAGGATGGGCCCTGCAGCTAAATATTCTAGTGCTTTTACTCTTCTTCCGTTTCCACTGGGAGCCTGCAGGACAGTCAGGAGGGGAGGGCAGTAGGGCAGAGGCTGCCATCTTAACTTCCCACCACCTACCACACTTGGGCACTTCTCTGGAAAGCCCCTAAGACCAGAAGAGCTGGGGCCCTACTCTCATATCGTCTCAGCAGCCTTGCTAAGAGTAACAGGCCTCCCGCTGTCTCCCGCTGTCCCCAGCAGCCCCAGGCAGAGGGTAGCCATCTAAGGACTCAGAGAAGAACTGATTGTAGCTCATGTTTAGTTGTGATCCCCCTCTTCTGCTTATGTCTGTTGAGACATCCTACCAAAGCCTCGTGTGCTGGCAGGGGGGAGGAGGCTTTTGGAAGGTGAGTGGGTTATGGGTGGATGATAGCATCCCTGGATTAGTCAGTCCACGGATGGATTTATTATTGGCTGTGTGGTTGGGAGATGTCTTAGTTACTCTTCTCTCATTGATGGGACAAATACCCGACACCCAAAATGAAGAAAGCTTTATTTAGCTCACAGTTACTAGAGGTTTCAGTGCGTATTCAGCTGGCTCCAAGGCTGAGTGGAACAGGGCAGAGAACATCCAGTTCATGGTGGAACAGCAACAGTCGCAACAGAGGCAACCAACCAACCAGGGCAGTAGAGAGCAACAGTGAGAGTCTGTCTCTCTGTCTCTCTTTATATTGCATGCAGGCTCTCTGCCTCAGCCTATGTGCCCTAGACCACACCCATAATCCCAGCAGTACTCAGACCCATAATCCCATCAGTACTAAACCACATAATCCCAGTGGATCATAAGTCAAAAGTCTCAAACTCTAGAAGTCCCTGCCCCATGATTGCATGAGGCTTTGGAGGGACAGCTAGACATATACCGTAATAGGTAAAACCTGGTGGGAGGAGGCAGGTCACTGGGTGTGGTCTGGTCTGGAAGATCGTACATCTCCCTCCTCCTCCCTTGATCCCTTCTGCTTCCTGCTTGCCGTGCCCTGGACTGTTTCTCCTTTGCCATGCTGTCTTGCCTTGGAGCCAGCCAAAAGTGGGCTGAGACTTGTACCAACTGTGAACCAAAATGAACCCCTCTTCCTTCAGTGTGTGGGTGTCAGGTGGTCCTAGCAGTCAGGTAGTAACAAAGGTATTCCTGCCATAGATGAGGGCATCAGGAGTCCTGTGGTTTTGGAAACCCGAAGTGTAGACAGGTGCCTGCTTTTCTCCTCTGAGTTTTATTCCTGCGGTGCAGGCAGTAGAGAGAAACTGAGGAAGATGGTTCTTCTCATGCTTGTGGGAGGAAGTCAACAGAACACCCTCCCCTCCTGGCCCCATCTGCCCTTCTCTAAGACGGGTCCTGTCTCTGTGGCACCTCAGCCCTGGGATGGGTAGTCCTCAGGCAGCTTCCTGCCGGGGGCTCTGGGGCTGAGCTGGCTCCGCAGAGTGAGGCTGGGTCAGGCCTCTGCAGGCCGCCCTTCTCCTCCCAGAGTAGTTGAAGTTGGTCCAATTTTTCAATCGTGGACCAATTAGTTTCACAAATGGGGGCCCCCGTGGTGCCAGAGCACATTTGTTCCGGGCCTGCGCACTGGCCGGGCTCCATTGTCTGGCCTCCCACCCCAGCGTGGGCCCATTGTCCTTGCCCCCAGCGGGTGCTACTCACCACTGATTTATACGGGTAGGCATCCCGCGGGCTGCAGGCCACACTACCACAGCTGACTGAGGTGCTTAAGGCCGCAGACCCCCTGACCTTTGCCCTAGCCCTGCTGTCATTTTGAAAGTTACAGACCAGAGAGCTGCATACTTCTCGGGATTTTCTTTCCACCCTGGCCCCACCCCCATGCACATGCGCGCACACGCTTCCCCTTGGTCTTAGGGTCGGACTTTCAGTTCATGCTGGAATATCTGAAAGGGTCCAGCGAAGGGAACCATTGGGTCCACCGGGCAGAGGGCAGGGTTGCTACAGTAAGTCGAGGTACCGGAAGAGGCAGCCAGGCTCTGCTGATGTTCCGGAGGCCTCTGCTTCCCTGAGTATGGGTTTGAATGCTAATGGTCATTAGTTCAGTAACCCCTGCCAAGCTGGGTGGCATGGAGAACCCTGCTCCCACTCCACCCAACAAGAGTTTGATCTTGTCTTCCACTGGTGCCTTCACCGTGAGGAGCCCCTGCACAGCACCCAAGCCTGCTGAGGTAGCCAGGTTAGAGGGGACCGTTTATTGACAGCTCCCTCATAACCGTGTTATTTTCCCTTTCTAACAAGCCAAACTTCCTTTGCCTCCTTTCTTTTCCATTCCTTTCCTCCCCTGCCCCATTTCTCCCCTTCTTCTTCAGCTCATCTGTTGGAGTGATTGACAAAATTAGTAAATCCATTTGTGTTACTTTTATTGTGCAGTCTCAATAAATCCTGCATGTCCGGGGCGCACCTTAATGAGCTAGTGAGCTGACAAATTTGTTTACTGTAGCTGGAGGTGCCGAGTAATGAAATGCGCTTGTGTCTGGGCTCACTGCTAAACAAATACACAGTTTCCGGGAGCTGGCTCTGTTGGCTGCTGCCGCCGCCTGAGGAGGCAGCCACATTCCCCAAGAGACTGGAGAAGTGTGTGTGTGTGTGTGTGTGTGTGTGTGTGTGTGTGTGTTGGAAAATGCAGTCACTGTACCCATCTCTTATAACAAATTTGAGTTGCTCCCCAGACTCCTCCCCTTTTGTTGTTCATTGAGGACCCTTCTGTTCCTTGGAACTGTGCTATGAATCTATGGCATTCCCCCTGTCCCTTGTGGACATGGAAGGTTTACAGAGATTTGTAAGGTGCCTTCCAAGGTTCTAAGCAGATGGGGAAAAAGGAAAAGAGGGAAGAGAGGAGGCTGGGTAGAGACTGAAATTTTGTGGGGTCTTTTGCTTCCTTTTTTAGGTATCTGGTATAGGGTCTCACTATGCAGCTCGGATCCTGTTTTCAGCCTCCCTAGTGCTGGGATTACTGGCATGTACCACTATGCTTGGTCTCAGTGGCTGGCTCAATAACCCTGGGGTGCTGGGGCTGGTATGGCGTATGGAGGGGTCGGGGAGATCGAATCCTATTCCTGGGCTTACCTAAGCAAGCGCTTAGACTGCTGAACTAGCATGGCGGCCCGGGAGACTGAACATTGACAATGGTTAAGTTGACGGGAGGGCTAGATGCTGAGCTCTTTGGTTCCTTACCTGGTCTGGGAAGGTGTGACCTAGCATCTCAGCAGTAGGCCATTTGTGTGTGTGTGTGTGTGTGTGTGTGTGTGTGTGTGTGTGTGTAAAGCTGATTTAGTGTGAGACAAGCTTTCCGACACGTTTTTCTCAGCCCTCCCACTTGTATTGGGATGGTGATTATTGCCAGTAGGGGAAAAGTGGCAACTCTCACTAACATTCCCAAGGGACAGAGAGCTGACACATCCTTCCACTGGGCAGCCTGGACCCTCAAAGCTCCTCTGAGGAAGGAGGAGAATTGAGGAGCTTATCCAAAATGATCCAGCTTCTTGAGTCTTCTGAGGAAAACCACTGGAGAAGGAAGGGGGGCCCTGGGCTGCTCTCAGTGGAAGGCGACAAGGAGCCAAGCCCTACACAGTGGTGTATAGGAAGGTGAGTTGAGGAACCACTGTGGAGGCTTTGGGCTGGGCCATTCTTTCTGGTGTGCTCCTTGCACCCCACCCGACCCTCCACCTAGCCTTCTCCATCCTCTTGTGACGCAGACAGCCTTCGTGGCTTTGTGTGAGTCGCCCGTGCTGCGGTCCCTGTCCCTTCTCTGTCTCTATCTCTACTGCATAGGGAATGATGAAGCTTTGCCCCCCTTTTCAGCAACATCATGGGGCAAAGGGAGGAGATAGATGGGGGAGGAAGGGGAAGGCAGCAGCCTAGGTCGTGGTTTTCTGGTTCTGTGATCACAAGAGCTGCCCAGGGCTGGAGATGGCATTTTAGGAGAGTAGTCTGGGAGGTCAGGGAAACAGAAGACAGGTCTGAAGGACTGAGGTACAGGAGGTAGTGAAGGTAGGAGGTGTAGGAGGGTGGGAGATACTTCCAGTTTAAATAAAGGTTTTCACATCTCCCAGGGCTGGCATTTTCTTCGTGCGGGGAGGAGCAGCTGCTTAGGGCGGCAGGGGAGGCAGCTTTTCCTCACTGGGTGGGGTGGAACGCCAGAAGGCCATCTGTGGTCCGAACGTGCCCACATGGGCCTACATGCAGCCCAGCACATGCACGCACATAGCAATCCCAGTCTTCTTACCCAAAAAAGCGAGGGTATATTTAGATCCCTCTGCTCCTTTGATTAAGAAACTGCTTGTAGCGGGAGATAATAAGAGCCTGCTCCAAGAGGCGCAGCACCTGAGCGTCTTCTCCAGCTGCGTGCCCCTCTGATCCTGCTCCTTCCTTCCTATTAAAAAGGTAATTGGTATGGGACCGGCACAGGTGTAAACATGAGGGGTTTTGTGTCGCATAATTTCAGACCCAGTCATCACCTGGGCAAAATGAATACCCTAGATCTGTGTCCCTTCTGTTCTACCCTGGCCTGGCTTTGTCACATCTTTTGCTAAAATTAAACTTGTTTTAAATAGGGAGTCTCGGAGTTGTATGTGGTGTACATCCCGAACTGTCTGTTCTGTCCTTGGGGGTCAGTTGCCTCCCAGTTTCCTTCAGTAGGACTGTGGTTGGCAGATCTCCAGATGTATGTGCATGCTGCCCCTGCACCTGCAGGCGCGTTCCAGGCTCATCCCTGCCCCACTCACTCCCTCTTCCTTTTCACATTCCCTTTGGGTGATATCCTGGGCAAAATTCTGGTTCCTGGACTCAGTTCATTCCTTGGGCAGAAGCTGAGTTTTGTTTTTGACTTATTTTGAAATTGACAGATTGGTAGGAAAGCCATGCATTCGTAGCTGTGTACATTTTCAAGATGTGTGTACTAAAAAATGTTGTCATTTGCCTCGGTGTTAGTGCTGGAAATGGCAATTTAGTTATGAGTTCTCTGTCCTCAGTAAAGAAACTGGCCATCAGAGTGTGAGTCAGATTTCTGCTACTATAACGAACCCCTAGAATAATCATCTTATAGAAGGAAGAGCTTATTTTGGCTCAGGCTTTTGAAGTGTCCAGCCCATTTTTAATCAACCTCATTGCATTGGCCTTGGGATAAAGCAGCACATCGTGGCGGGAGTGCACAGCGGAACACCAGGAAATGAAAGAAGAAAAAGAGGACCGAGGTGCCATTAGCCCAGTCAAGTGCACATCCCAGTGACCTAAGGACCTCCCGATAGGCCCCGCCTCCTAAAGTCACTACTGCCTCCCAATAGTGCCATCCTAGGGACCAGACCTCTGAAATGTGGGCCTTCAGGAGACACTCCAGATCCACACCACAGCAAGGCCAGTAGTGACCTGTCCCAGGATCCCAACCCAAGACAAGCTGCACATCTGGGTCAGCAGTGGCGTTATCAGACTACTGCATTGCGTGATGTGATGAAACTGGTTCTTGGGTGATATAGGTCTTTGCTTCTGAACAACAGAGTCCGGATGTGGTGTGAGTCCTGTTCAGACCAGCAGAGAGCTGCCTGTGTGTCACTTGGTAGTACTAATTTCCAAGGAGAATCTTTGTTGGAAGCGCTTGGTAGCGACCTCAAAGTCAGTGAAGCAACCGAGGCTTGTGTGTCATACCGGGCTGCCATGATTCGTGACGCAGGCTGCTCACTGCACAGAGGGTTCCCAGCGGAGGGAAAGAGGAGCCCATTCTCCTCTTCACTGGCCAGACACGAGAATCTGTGTCTACCCAGAGGCATAGGTACGATTTCCTGAGTCAGATAAAGTCATCGTGTGGGCTGGCGTTGCCTCTGGTGTCCCTTGATGGTCACAGACCTTCTCACGGGCCCATTTCACTTGATGTTTGCACCGATCGGAAGCAGCATGGCGGATGATGTGCCCAGGGTCCTTGGGCAGGCGAGGTGGTAGAGCAAGGCTTCTGCTCCGTTTTGCTTCCTGTGTCTTACTGACCGTAGGGCTGCTCATGGCCCTGTCCGTGCCAGAGGACAGCTCAGAGTGCTCGGGTGCTGTCTGGCCCCCTCGCCCCGCTGCACATCTTACTGCAGCTAATGAATTGCTAATACAATTTTCTAGATAATTTTATTTCCATACTCCCACATTTTAATGTGTTTCCAAAAGCTAGCATTTATTTGCCTAATCTCCCAGTGTAATAGAATCTGCCCTGACTCATCATACATGTGAACAATCAGCTAGGCAGAAACGACAGCAAATTGTTTTAATAACTCAAAGCGTGTCTCTAGATTCTTAACTTGCATGCACTAATAGCTTCTCTTCTGTCGCATCCTCTTTTCCCTCCACCCTTTTCTGTTTTTCTTTTTTAACGAATGCTTTTCGATTATCAAGACTGCTATACTTGGAAATAAAAAAGTGGATATAGGGCTCTGGACCTCCCCTTTGTCCCTCTGGCCCTTGTTTGGTGGTTAAATGGCCAATGAGAGCTTTCTGTGCCTTGTGTGATGTTCCAGGAAGGGGAGAAAGGCCACTGGAGGGACAGTATGGTGTTTCCTTTCCAGCTGGTGATCATGCAACTTTAAACCCAGCAACTATAGAGCTGGCCCTCGGGGACTTTGTGGATACTGTTCTCTGTCACTGGAGTCCAGGCCCAAGTCCTTTGCAGGACTCTGTGCCTTCATTTTTGCACTCCTATGCCTTCACTGGGCGCCTCTTCCGCTGGAAGCACAGGGACATCAGCTTCCTGCTCCCAAGAGCTGCGCCTGCTGTTGGGTCCTTGCTTGGCTGGAGCATCCCCCTCCAGGGGGCGCTGTAGAGCCTTGCACGTTGCTCTCTGTTTGGGCTGCTGTAGCACATTGCTGTATAGACTTAGGAGTTGTATAAAGAAAGGAATTTCTTTCTCCTGGTCCTTGAGATGAGGCAGTCAGAGCTCACGGTGTCAGCACGGCCAGATTCTGGAGAAGCCCTTCTTCTTATTTGCAGGCTTGCAACTCCTGCTGTGTCCTCATCTGGTAGAAGGAACTAGCAGGTGTTCTGGAGTTCCTTCTATAAAGCACTAATCCTGTTCTTGAGGACTTCCCTGCCTTCTAGTACCATTGCTTTACAGTCAGGATTTCTTTTCTTTTTTCTTTTTTACTGTTTTATTTTTATTAGTGTATTTGGTAAAGGGTCTCACTACACAACCTAGACTTGTAGTGATCCTCCTGTTTCAGCCTGCCCAGTGCTGGGATTGCAGGTGTGCATCACCACACCCAGACTTGGTTGCCAGCTCAGCATGCCCATGAGTGGGGCTGGTGCAACATGTGGTGCCAGAGACCCAGCCCTTGTCCCTGTGCTTGGCCAAGCAGGCACTTAGTCTTCTGAGCTAGCTCGCCTGCCTGCAAAGTCAGGATTTCAGCATGGGTACTGAGCAGGGCACAGAAGCTACAGGAGACGCCATGTCCTTCTGTGACCCTCCATTGCCTTTATTTAATATATTTATTTATTTGGTAGGTACAGGGTCTTACTACGCAGGTAGGACTCATAGTGATCCTCCTGACTCGCTGCCCCACCACCACCACACCTGGTTTCAGGGCCAGCACAGCACATCCGGGGTTCTGGCGCTGGCACAGTATGCAGTGACCAGCGATCAAACCCAGTTCTTGCACTTGCCAGACAGGCGCTTAGACTGCTGAGCTATTTCCCCCAGCTGCCCTGCATTGCCTTTAGAATAACGTCTATCCAGTCCCACCAGTATACCTGGTTGTCTGTGAACTGACCCCCAGTTTCACTCTCTCTTCAGGGCCTTTCCACTACGCCATCTGCTCTGAAATTTGCTTCTAGTCTTTCCTTGGTCTGGCCCCGGTACTGCACCTCCCAGCTGTTGGCTTCTCAGACAGTCTCCATTCTCAAAGGCTGACTCAGAATCTTCTGTGAACCCCACTTAGTCACCTTTTCTGTCTTCAGAGTCCTAATTTCTCAGCCTCTCCCAGGTCACCTTGCATAGTGTCCAGTTGGTAAGTCAGCTAAATGGGCAGAAACAGGGTTTCAGGCTGTTCCAAGTGACACCTCCAAGGACCAGCCTCAGGAGCCTTGGGAAGAGCAAGGGGGCAGAGCGCTACGGAGTCCTCAGCACTGCTGAGTGGTCTCATCCCCAGACCACCTCCCGGCCTGCTTCAGAGGTACAGCGCCCCCTGCTGGGGTTCCATCCAGGCTCCTTCTGCCTGCATGCACTGCCTTTAGAATACCTAGGAGAGCCTAGCCCCTCGAAGGGCGTAGCCTGCCCAGGAAGCCTGCTGCCTGGTCTAAGGCAGCTGCTTGAACACCTGGCCTAATCAGTCTCTCTGGGCTGGGAGATCAGGGCAGAGAGGGACACGGGTTCTGGGAACGCTGAGGCTGAAGAACAGGGCCGTTGTACTACAGAGCTTGCTGCAGAGAGACTGCTCTTACGCATGGTGACTGGGCCAAATGGGACTCTGAGGGGGTGGTCTACTTCTGTCCTGCTAGACCACTTCCGTGTTGTCCCCTCCATCAAATGGAGCCGAGTATCCCAATTGATACTCCCGAGGTTTTGCTGGCTGTCCTGGGGTTGGGGTTGGCAGCCGCGCCAAAGCTGTGACTTGTGACCAGCTTCCTTCCTGCCCACTCTCTATGGCCCTGGAGTCTGTAGCCATTGCTAGGGAAAGCCTTAGGTATTTGATGCTTGCTTCTTATTGTCATTGGACATCTATTCTGGGAGGAGCCCAGACAGACAGATGACCAGCCCAGAGGTACCTTTAGGCCCAGTCACAAGGCTTGTAAGATCAGCAGATAAGGCAGATAGGTTCTGAATCTGGCTTCCTTACCATGTGACCTTAGGCTGGTTACTTAACCTTCGTATTTTCCCATGTGTTGAGAGTGGGGTAAGAATGCTGTCTTGGGATGGAAATCCTAGGAAGCCCGTAGCACCATGCCTGTAGTTCTTTCCTTCTGCTCTTTGAAGACTGAGAGTAAAATCACTTCTGTGTCCCCACTCCCCTTCTGTGCCTTTCTGGCCACTGTCCTGATGGAATGGGTCTGTGGGGTAGAGCCGGCGTCAGTGACCACGGGAGGCAGGAGAGTGCAGGGTGAGAATTAGTTCCTCCTTCCCACTAGTTCATCCCAAGCCCAGCTATGAGTCGTGTGAGATGTCAAGAACCAGGTGCCTCACTTGCTGCCTCCATTCCTGGGCCCTGGCCATGAAGGAAGTTCTTTGTGTTGTCCTTTTTGTTCCCCCTCACCTGCGACCAGAAGCTCCTCGGCGCCACCCCAAGCAGTCCATGGCTTCTGTCAGCCAAAGCTCAGATCCTCCTTCCAGCCTGGTCTGGGCCACCTTTCCCACTTGGTTACCTTTGGGAGCAGATGGCATTTCAGGGCCAAGCACAGGTGGACCCTCCATCCCATTGGCAGCAAAGACAAGCAAAGGGGCGCTGATGGGCTTTAGGAACCAAGATTCAAAGTAGCAGGCAGGAAGCTGCCAGGAAGGCTCAGAAGTGGAGTTAGACATTTCCTCCTACGGTCCCCCTAGCCAGAGAGGCCCCGGCCCCAGAGCAGCAGCACCTGAAAGGGGTTGCCAGGAAGCAGAACACACAGCTGTCTCTGTGTGGTGCTGTGGTATGGGGACAGCATAGGGAATGACAGAATGAAATGAAGATGTCATGTCATTCACTGGCTGAAAATTCTCCCATAGTTATTCCCAGGTCTGAGGATAAACCTAAAGATCTTAAGGCGGAGCTCAGGGCCTCATGCAGCCCAGGTCCCTGCTTCTTTCCAGCTCCTTCAGCAGCGCTGTTCTTGTGTCTCGTCTTCTGATCCATTGAGATTCTTTCCAACTCTGGGTATCACAGGTAGGATTCCGTCATCAAAGAGTGCCTTCTCTGATGGCCTACCGCGGCATCTATGCTTAGGGCAGGGACTTGGTGTGCCCCTCTCTGCTTACGTCCCCAGTGCCACAAAGAGGGTCCAGCGTATGGAAGCTGTCACAGTATATCGGTACCACGCAGAAGACAGGGTAGTAAGGGCAGAATCAGGGGGACCTCCCACAGTATTTGTTCAATGAATGGACTCAAGATTCATGCTTTAGCTAGTGGGGATGACATATACCTGTAATCTCAACACATAGGGGGCTGAGACAGGATGATCACTGAGAATTCAAGGCCAGCCCGGACTACATGCATAGTGAGATTCCATCTCTTAAGTAAGTAAGTAAATAGATAACATCATGCTTTAATGACTGGAGAAATGGTTAGAAGAATGAGATATGAAGCTACCTTTAGGAAAGGATTCTGATCTGGACTAGCTGGCATAAGTCCCAGACAGACTGCTGCCTATGAAGTCCATGGCGCTTTGGACCAGTTACTCAATCTCCTTGTGCCTGGGTTTCCTCATTTGAAGGGTGAGGGTGACAGGGACAGCCTTCTGAAGTTGTGGTTTAGTTTCATTCATGCTACCGCATGATCTGTGTTGTTGTTGGTCCTTGCCGAGCCTGCCCTGCCTCCGTACTGCACAGCTCAAGGCTGTGGGAGGTCCCCCAATTCTGCCCTTACTACCCTGACTTCTGCATGGTACCAGTATACTCGAGAGTTTACACTTGCTGTTGCCGGATCCGTGGTCAATGCCTCTCTTTCCCTATGAGTCCTTAGGTTCCACCGCGGGAGGATGTCTGTCCGTGTTGTTCCTTGGGGCCACAGACCACCAACACAGCTCAGCCTGGGCTGCCTCTGACTTGCTCTTGGGGCTGGGGTGCTTGTCCTGGTGCTGGCAGAGATGCCTTGGGCTCCTGAGCGTGCCCTCTGTTGTGTGTGTCCCATAGGCACGGACATGGCCGTCTTCTGCCTGCTGTGTGGGAAGCGCTTCCAGGCGCAGAGTGCGCTGCAGCAGCACATGGAGGTCCACGCGGGCGTGCGCAGCTACATCTGCAGCGAGTGCAACCGCACCTTCCCCAGCCACACCGCGCTCAAGCGTCACCTGCGCTCACACACAGGTACGTGGCCCTGGTGGTGGGTGGCTGTGGGTTTCTGGGGCTGGTATCTACATGTGCCTCCCAAGGCATTAAATAGAGGGGCTGGACTGAGTATTTTGTCCCAGGGTGGACACATGGGATTTCCAGTAATGCAGAAATACGCACAGTTCTTCTAGTCCTACACTGTAGACCATTGCATCTTCCCATGCTCCGCATGGAGCAGAAAATGTTTATTTTCTATGAAGGCCCTGGGGACCCATGCTCAGAAAATTGTACCCAGTAGGATCTGAGTCTCAGCACTGTTAATAAGTATTCCTAAGGGATTCTGACCTAGATAGCCCCAAAATACGTTTGGAGAACAAATGCCTTTCTGGATCTCCTGACTCCTGCTACAGCCTGCCCACCATTCCCACCACCTGGAGTCCACATACACACGCCCCAAGTCTGCTTCCAGCTCTTGAGAGCGCACTGAACAAGTCACCTTTCTTCCTCTGTAGCAGCAGCCGAAGGTCTCTCCTTTGGACTCAGTATGGTGAATCCAAGACAGCGAGGGTGTTTGACCAATGAGCCACGAATACATCCCTGCCCAGCCAGGTTTCGAGATGGGCTGGGATAGAGGAAGTGAGACCAGGAGGCTGGGCCCGTGCCAGGTGCTGGCACATCACCGCCTCCAGTGTCCTCTGGGCTTGAGGAGGGACAGGTGGTGTCTGGGGGTCAAGGGGTATCTGCTTTCTTGGGCAGCCCTTGGTCTCCCCTAATGGGAGTAGATGACCTAAATGCCTTCTGTCCTAACAGCATGGGATCTTTGATGACTGTACAAGGGTAAAGAAATACCCATGTCTGAGTCTGACAGGGCAGACTGTGTGTTCTCTTCTTAGTTGGGGTCAGGTCTTCGTATGCATTGAGGAGCATGCTCACATCTGTTGGGTGGGGTAAAAAAGCTGTATGTGCCTGACAGAAGGTTGGCAGGAGGCCCCCCCATACATACACACACATACACCTTACTTTGTCTTTTTTTTTTGAGACCGTCTCAGCAGGTAGTTCACTGTGTAGTTGAGGCTGGCTTCAAACTCACAGCAATTCTCTTGCCTCAGCCTCCCAAGGGCTGGGATTATGGACATGTGCCACCATGCCTAGTTTCTCCTCCTCATTCATAAGAGTCTTGTCACCTCTCAGGGATTGAATACGAGACCAGGTTTTACACAGTGCCAGGCTCTGCTGCACAAGGAGAGGTTTTGTTGTGACAGACCATCCTGCCAACAGGGGTGTCCTCATGGAGGAGCCCACCTGGGCCCTTGCTTTCAGGATACCCTTCCGTTGCAGCGAGCCTTGCATCACCAGAGTGGCTTACAATCACATAGGGTTGCTGAGGGGCACAGGGTGGAGACCGCAGGGAGGAAGGGCTGGGGATGAGAGCGGTCTCTATAGTGACCACACGTGTGCGCCTTCCTCCTGGCATCAGTGAATACCCGGGATCGGCCCTTGAAAGATGGTGAGCTTCTTTTCAGCCACTTGTGAGCATGCCATCGGGTCAGGTCACTTGCCTTCATGTGACATAGAAGATGCCAGGCCTACCGAGTCAGTCACGAGGCCCCCTGCTTTGCCTGTGCCATCTTCTCGGAGCTCTGACACTCAGGTGTCGATCTTGCTTTGCCCTTTGTCAATCATGGTTCAGTTTGATGGGCAGAGATAGTCTGGGAGAAACCCTTGCTTCTTCTAGAAATAACACAACACGTGTGCAGCCCGTGTGGGTGTGTGTACGCGCACACCCGTCCATTTCCACACCAGCCACACGTGGACTCTGCACATCCTCTACACAATGCCTCATTAATATTCTGTTGTTCTTGGCCCGTTTGCTGCTGGGGCTGGGTATTGAGCACCAGCAGCTGTGTTTGGTGGGTTAGTCCAGCCGTGCTCCTGGCATTGATGGATCCCTCATTCACACAGCTCATCATATAATAAACTCTCAGCTGTGCGGAAGGGAGGGCCGAGGGGGAGGGGCCTGAGGAGCCAAGGGACGGGCAGGGGCGAGGCGGGTGATGGGCCCGGTCAGAGCCAGGGAATCCAGGTAATGACAGACTGGGGAGAGGGGATCACAGGTGCACGGGGCAGGCCAGAGGGGCTCTAATTAGTCTCGTTTGTCCTGTACTTAATGTCAAGCTCATTAACGAGTCTACAGAGTTAATCAACATACCACAAATTGGATTTTGAGTCCTGCTGCCAGTTTTGTGTACATTATAGCCACTCTGACATGATTAACATGGAGGGGGAGGGTTGTGGGCCGGGTGCGTGTCAGGCTGTAAAATCTGCGTGTATGTATATGTGTGTGTATTGTGCCTTGTCTGGCTTTTTCTTTTTCTTTTTATTCCTTTCTCTGGGCAGACTCAAGAGTTCCTGTTTAAATTCACTGAGCACATGATACACTTCATAATGAAATTCATAAAAGTCTTATCAACCAAACTCTTAGGGTCCCCCCGTGGAGGTGAAAGGCACCCACCGGCAACGTGTCGTGTCCCCTGCCCCCAGCCCTGGGCTGGTTGGCCACCAGTGTACCTTTTAATTACCAGCTCTGGCTGAGGTCTCCTGTGCCCCTTCCTTTATTTATTTATTTATATCTTAATGAGGATACTGAATCTTTGATTAAAGTCATAATCATTGCTGATTTGGCAGGGTGGGGGTGGAGTTGGATGTCAGGCCGACCACGTGCGCAGACAGAGGGAGAGTGGGGTGGGGGTGCCCAGACTCACCCCCACGCTCCTGGACACACAAGCAATTAGTGCCAGCTCTGCATGAGCCTTTGTTTCCCTTGGGTCCCATGAGGCGGGGGCAGGGAGGAGTGGGCAGTTTGTGTATCCCTGGCAGCAGGAAGACAAGGGTCGTGGTTTTCTGAGCAGGGGACCCTGGGATCCAGTCCATCACCACATCTGGGTGTGAGGGTTTAGCCCCAGACATGCCACTGGGCCAGGCAGTGCCTGCAGCTGGTGTGAGCTGGATGGGATGGTCTAGCTCTTAGAGCCTCCTCACGGGACTGCTTCCCACCCCTGGCCTTTCCACCCATGAGAGTCAGCCAGTGAGCACGCCCCTTGGCCACTCCCCACAGAGCCTTAAAAACCCTTCAGAGCCATCAGAAGAGATGAGCATTTATATGGGGATGGGGGGGGCTGCATTTGGGAGGGGGAAGGTTTGGTTAGCAGCCTGCGGAGGGGAGAGAGGAGAGAGTAAAATATCATTTTAAAGAGGAAGTGAAGGCATGGGCACGCGAGTCTATAAGGAGAAGGACAATTTATGCCCAGGCACGAGCACAGTTTGACATGGGGATAATGAAAAAACGTAGGTCATTGTGGATGACTTAAACCTTCAGCAGCTGAAGAAAATGTATGAAATGCAGAGGACATTACACGGTTGGCAGCCCCGCACATCTGCAGAGGGACAAGTGAAATACAGTGGGCCATTCTTTACCATAAACTGTGCTTGTTGGAGACGCAGCCCAGAGAAATTGTAATTACAGTGACAAGACGAATCAGCGATATTTAAATATTCATGAACAAAGTCTGGGGTGATCAATCTATCTTTATTGTCTTCGCCTTCACTCATGTAATAAATAAGTAGCTGAAGTCCTTACCTATAATCCCTGATACCCCACTTTGGGGACCTAATGCACACCTCTGCCTCTCACCCCTAGGGGATTCAAGAGTGGGATGCCCCCAGAGGAGGAAACAGATGTTCTCCTTTAATGATCTACCTAAGACTGTTCAGATTGTGGGGTGCCGTTTGGATTGGGGATCCCCTGTTCAGACTTGTGACTTGTGGTTTTTTGGGGCAGTCTCCCTTGTGTATATGCTACTATGATTTTGGCTGACTGCACTGTAAAATACAGTACCACAGTTTTATGCTGTTATGCACTTCAGTACTGCAGTGTAGGAGTTACGCAAAGGAAAGCCAAGTCATCAGGTTGGAGATTCCCTGGACTGTTTCGTGTCGTTGTCCCGAGTATTGTAATATACATGCTCTACAGAGGTCCTCACCTGGCGAGCAATTCATTGGAACGGCTTCATTGTAGAGCAGTTTCTACAGTGGGCCTAGATTCCAGCTGAGGACAGACGGTTCTCTCTCAACTGCGCGAACCCACCATTTCCCGAGCAAGTTCTGGGTCGTTCCTGAACTGTACGCATGGGCTGTAGCAGTAGATGAGGCTCACTTCCAGCTTAGAGATCCAGTGGCTATGCCAGGAGATTCAGTAGAGCATGCCCGTTAGGCGTGGGTCTGAGAAGTACCCAGGGTCCAGACCTGGAGCCACACCACAGCCCCGTCACCATGTACCTCCTGACTGCGTGACTCGGGGGAGAGGGGTGAGCACTTCTAACTTGTTTTTCTTACCTGTAAAATGAGAATTAGGCCTTCCCTTAAGGCAGTTGTGGTGATCAGGTGGTCCGATCCATGTGCTGTTCTTAGCATAGCGGCAAGTGTTCAGCAAACATAGGCCATTTTAATGGAAATGTTCTGTTAAAACTGCACTAATAAAAGAATGAAAGGCTCGATGTTTCTTTCCTTTGGGATGGAGAAGACAGGGTAGCTCATTTTTCCTGGAAGACTAAGGGGAAACCTCCATACAGGGGTGAGCTGGGCTTTGAAGGATGACTAGGAGTTCTTTGAGGGAGTGAAGAAGAAATCGCCTGAGAGAACAGTTGAGTTAGTATAAAAGGGAAAGAGCAGAAAGTACTTGGACAGTGTGAGAAGTTCCCCGAAGGGCTGGGATGGGTTAGAGAGCTGCGCTCAAGTGATGCCTGCGCCTGACCCCGGGGAAAGGACAGTAGGCCATGGAGGAGACGGTAGCATGAGGCACGGACCTGACCCAACCCCTTGTCCCCACAGGTGACCACCCGTATGAGTGCGAGTTCTGTGGCAGTTGCTTCCGGGATGAGAGCACACTCAAGAGCCACAAACGCATCCACACCGGAGAGAAACCTTATGAGTGCAATGGCTGTGGCAAGAAGTTCAGCCTCAAGCACCAGCTGGAGACGCACTATCGGGTGCACACAGGTAGGGAGGGCTGGGAGCAGGGGGTTCCCCCAGAGAACCCAAATGAAAGTGGCCCAAGGCTGGACTAGGAAGCAGGGGTTCTGTGAGGCCTGAACAGGGGCCTTCCTACCCCCACCCCCATCCACAAGACCAAGGCAGACAAGACTAATCAATCACTGCACACTTTATCAGGGGCCCAGGTCAGGCCCTCAGGCATCTGCACCAATGTCAGGGTTGACATGCAAGGTGATGTCTATTTATGAGTTCTAATTTAGGGTTAAATTACCCAGATTAGCTGGAAGTGAAGGCCAGTGTGGTTTTTGTGTTGCTGGAGGGTTAGGCGTAGGCATTAGAGGGCGCTGAATTAGAAGGTGGGGAAATTGTGATGTTAGATCCAGCTCAGTTCTGACATTAGAGACACAGATGTATTTAATAATCTCTTGTCGTGTATCATGCTTTGCTATTTCAAAATACCTTGACGTTCCTTTCTACTTAAACTCTGAGCAGCTATTTTCCCTGGGGCACGAGGACAGGCAGGTGGAAGTGATCAGACCTCTGGGGTTCCTGCACTGGGGAAGTGGGCGGAGTCCCGGGGCAGGCCTGTGCTTGCTTGTGAACGCCTGTTTGTTCCCAGTTTCAAGTTCAGTGGCATCATCTTCATTGCCTGAAGTCTAGTGCGAGGGATCAGGGCCTTTTGGAAAGCCTCACGCTCAGCACTCCCGGCTCGCTGCCAGTTAGAGTGTAGGTGTGTTTCAGATGGGCGTCCCCTGAGGACGAGAGCTGGCAGAGGCTGGCCAACGTGGAATCCTTGTGATTGGGGGACAGCGATCCTGTGTAGAGGGGAAGAGACGGCCTCAGGCAGGGCCTGCTGCTGTAGGGACAGCGTGTTGCCCTGGGAGGAGGAGGCCGAGGGAGTGGTGAGCGGGAGCGTGTGTTCTCCAGGCTGTCTTCTTTCCTCTAGCTTGGGGCCACATGGAGAGGGTGGGGTGCTCACTGCTGACAACTGAAGTGACCAGGGGATTTCCCAGAGCCTTGGGGTTTCCTTAGCCCCTTGTTAGGGATGTGACCTGGTCAGTGGACCATTATATGCATTGACAGTGACTATTGTAAATAGCTGGTCGATAGTTGGATCACTTTGGCTGTTCATTACTTCATTATTTGCTGGGGCCTCTGCACGGAGGAATATTGATAGCGAGATGGCTGGGCAGCTAATTACTGTATCGAAACAAGGTTCCCTTACATCCTCTGCTTAGCTGCAGGGGACTCCATTGAGGGGAGATCACTGAGAGTAGCAGGCTAGACTATGGCCGTGTACCCCAGTCCTTGCCCCAGAAGGGAAGCAAGGGTCCAGCACAGGGTCTCAGCACTGGAGCATGCTAGACACCCCAGGTGTAGAGTGTGTGCGCGACTGGGGGGCCTGGGTTTCTCCCACCTCTGGTCCTTAGCATCTGTAGCCCTGGAAGGACTGTCTGCTCTCTGCTCCTGTGGGGTGAACTGAGTGAAGAGCCATCCCCAAGGACGTCCAGGACCTCAGCGTCCCCTCTTGGAGACATGTATTTCCTTAAGGAGAAGGCAAGAGCCTTGCACTTCGGGAAGGTTGAGCATAGTGCAGCAGCGGCCTAGTGGTGTGCTGCTGCACCTGCCTGGAGCTGCTGGCCACGTAGGGCTGCTCACGGGAGGCTGCTCACGGGAGGCATGATGGTACACAGCCAGGAACACGGGGTGCCATGTGGGGGGGTGCGTCTGTCATCCTGGAAGTTCTTCTGGAGAGCTTTGGGCTAGCAGGACAGGGTTCTCCCACATGGCTGAGGTAGCCCAGGCCCTCGGACTCCTCTCCTGTCATGTTCACTCTCTTGCTCTGTCTGCCTCCCCCTAGGTGAGAAGCCCTTCGAGTGCAAGCTCTGCCACCAGCGCTCCCGGGACTACTCCGCCATGATTAAGCACCTGCGAACACACAATGGCGCCTCGCCCTACCAGTGCACCATCTGCACGGAGTACTGCCCCAGCCTCTCCTCCATGCAGAAGCACATGAAGAGCCACAAGCCCGAGGAGATCCCGCCCGACTGGAGGATAGAGAAGACTTACCTCTACCTGTGCTATGTGTGAAGGGGGGCCCACCCAGAGCAGGCGCAGTGGCCGGGGATGAGAGAGAGCGTGAAGTCCAGGGAGGACTGCCAAGAAAAAAAACGATAAAAAGATGAAAAGAAAAGAAAGAGGAAATGAGAGAGAAGGAAAAGGAAACCTCCTCCCTTTTTGGTGTTTGATTCTGTCTAGGGCTCTGGGTGACCGGGGTGCCAAGCTGCTGTCCTTTCCCAGGGGGCTCTGCCCTCTGTGGAGGCTGGAGGCTTGCTTGGGTTTCATGGGCGGGTAGAGGTGATCTTGCTCACTTCCACGGCGGCGTATTTTTCTCCTCCCCCTACCCAGACCCTCCACCTGTGTCTAGAAGTGGAGGCCGGGAAGCGGGTAGGAGAGCCTATGGCTGTCTGCTTTCCTCTTCCCATCATCCTCAGAAGATGGAGGGAGGGAAGCGGAGAGGGCGTGGCACGGGTAGGGCCTGGCTGATGCCCTTGGTGGCAGCTCTGGTGTGGGTGGGACGGGCTCTCTTTCCGCCTCTAGTCAGCTGTCGCTTGCCTCTGCCCTGCTGCAGCTGGGTGTCCCTCCAGGTCTCCAGGAGCCGCTTAGCTCTTCCCTCCCTGGCCTCTTGCTCCCGTCCTCCTTTGAGCTGCTGTCCTCCAGGTCCCAGAAGCTCTGGGCCCCTTTGGGATCTGGGTGACGTTTCCTTTCTTTTCTGGTTCCCGGTGGGAAAGCTGTGACCCATCCAGAGCCCTTTCCTCCGCTTAGCTTTCTGAGTACACAAAACAAACACATTGGACACCTACTGGGGCCAAGCCCGCCTTGAGCACGCTCCCTACGGTGCTGTTTCTGCTTCCAAAATGGAAAACCCTAGCAACTAACTGCGTCATACCCCAACAGCCAAACAAGCATGTACCCCTGCAACCCCGAGTCAGTCCCTGGGGAAAGGAATCCACGAAAGGGCTCATTGTCCAAGGGAAGGGTACGGATGGCCTTCTCAGAGGTGCCCTGCCCTGTCAGGGGATCTGGCCAGGGAGGAGGTTGCTGTAGGGGACCTTTTCAGCAGCAGGCTTGGGGAACCCCAGACATGGTGAGTCCAGCAGGAAAACCCAGGTCCAGCCAGCAATGTAGGGTCGCTGGCTTATAGGTGCCCCCACCCACGGGGGAGGAGGAGGAGGAGGAAGAGAAGCTGAAAGCATGTTGGCCTGGTGTATGTTTTGCTTCTTTTCTGTGTCCTGTTAGCACATTGTACTTGAATTACCTCAGTTTTTTTGTTTGTTTATTTTCTTTGGTGACCTCATGTGCTTTTTAACCCTCTTTTTTTTTGGTTGGGGAGGAATAGGGAGGGTGTTCTTTTTTGTGTGTAAATTCATAGCTGGCTTTAGACCTCAGCTGGCCAAGGCCCTGCCGTCACCCTGGTCACCAGCCTCCCAGCTGGGAGGAGCTGGCAGGAGGAGTGTGATACTCAAAATTTATGCGTGGGGGTAGGGGTGCAGCAGGGAGGGTGTGTTAGGGTCTTACTGTCCCCCCTGCCCTCCCAAGGCACTCAGGACCCACTGTTGGTTCTGCCCAGGGCTCGAACCATCCGTGCCCAGCATTCATTCAGCCTGAACCACTCTGGAGGTGGCGCTCACCGTCTTTATGACCTCCTGGGCCCTTCAAACTGGAGCCTCTGTTGCGTGGCTCCTGCAGAGTGCGATGGTGTCTTCGTGGCTGGCGGGGGTGACCCAGCCTTGGCTTTGTGGTGCTGGGGCTGGTGGTGTGTTCTAGAGCTACCTCTTCTGTGTGTCCACTGCTCTTCCTCTTCCGCTGCTCTGCGCCTCCCCGCTGCTGCTCCTCTGTGACCTTCCTTCTCGAATCCCGCCTCCCTCGATTTTTGGACAGCACATTCGCTGCGCTGTGTTTGTGTTGGCTTTGGGGTGGGCCCCGTGTTTCATCTCATGCTTCATAAAAGTGTAAAAGTTGCTTGCTTTCTGTCCTTTCTCTTTCAGCAAGTTGTGGCTGCATTGTGATCTTAGGTGTTTATAAAGTGGTTTAGGAAGTGGTTTCCAGGAGAAGGGCTGTGAGGTGGCTTGGGAAGTCGGAGGGACAGGGCCACCCTCCTGTCCCCCGGGCCCAGCCGCCTGCCCTCCCCTTCAATCTTGTCCACCAAATCTGAAGGCCTTAAGAAGTGTGTGTTGGGGGATGTGCAGTAGGGGTGCGCGTCACCGCGTGGTCCGTGAGGGGTGGTACAGTGGTCAGGAGGATGCTGTTTTGCAACTACAATTATGAGTTAGTGCTTTGGGCAGGACTAAGTTAAACTTGAACTACGTGATGAGGGTGGTGGTCATGTTCATAATGTGAAAAGGGTGAGGTTCTCGGGGGATAGGCAGTCTGTAAGAAGCCACGCTGCACTGTGGCCGCCTCCCCCCGTCGGTCAGGGGACCCGCCTCCCAGAAAACAGTATTCCTAACAGCAAGATGTCTCAGTGTTGGTGGGGAAGGGAAAAACCATGAAGCTATTCTGTAGAGCTACTCTAGCGCTACAGCGAGAGTAGTATAGGCCCTGCTCCCTGCCTCCCCCTCGGCCTGGTCCCCTCATGCCTGAGAGCTGAGAGGGTGGAGCTAATCTTTACAAATTGTAATATTTTTGTAGTATTTGTTAGTTCCTTTGTCCATTCTACTGGACCTTGCCGTTTCCTTTTGTAATGTGAATAGGAAAATGAAAGAAAAAGAAAAAAAATTTGCCACCATCGCAACCAACAAACAAATTAGCCTTTTGTGTGTGTGTGTGTGCGCGCGCGCGTGTGTGCTCTGTGTGTGGTGGTGTGTTAAACCATGAGGTATTTTGTCATGTGGTGTCGCAGCGTGGGATGGTACTAACCCAGCATCTGCCTGGCACGCCCAGCCTAGGGGGGGCTCTGCAGATCTCAAAGGGGGTTCAGGAAGCTCTCGACACCAGAAGGGCACCTCTACTCGCTGTGTTCCCCGAGACCTCAGACACCCTAAAGGAGCCCTGTGTGCCTCTTTTTCCACCTTCCTGCCCAAAAAAGGCCAAACCGTCCTCCAGTTGCCAAAACTTTCTGGGCCGACAGGGCAGGGCAGGAAGCCCTGTGGAGCACAGGTTTGTGGAGACCAGGAGGCCTGGGCGCGGAGGGGCCCCCTGCCAGCCGAGCTGGGAGTGTCTGCCTCGCCCCTTTCTGCCACTGGGCTGGAGGCCCCGCCGCCGCCGCTGCTGCGCCCCTGCAGGACCCCGCTTGCTGCTGCCTTACCCCACACGGTGGCCCTCCGCCAGCCTGGAGCGTCCCTGTCCTGTGTCCCGCTCCCATGAGGTGTCCCTCAAGGCCTTTGGTGACACCTGCCCCTCACTCGTGCCCTGCTTCCCTCATTCAAAGCATAAAGATCCTATGTGTATATAGGACAGATAAATATATAGAGAGAGATATATATATAGCAAGAGAGATATAAATAGTAAATAGCATTGCTGCTTCGGGTTGCTTTGGAGGAGGCCACGAAGACGAGGAAGGCAGATTTGGGGTGCAGGGGTAGGCCGGGAGGCCGGGGACCCAGTGATTCAGTACAATCTAGGGGTACATCAGGGGCTTGTTTAATCCTTGTGCCTGAATGGTTTTTCCATGTTGAAAAAAAAAAAGACAAAAAAAATACTGCTGCATTTTTCACAAGTGTATGGTACCTTTCTGGATGCTATGTATGGGTACATGGGCTGTGGGAGGAGGGAGAGCCGCGGGCACCTCCGGAGTGGGGGGCTTCGGACCAGCTCTCTGGCAAGCTGAACTAGGTGCGGGGGCACGACAGCAGCCGACGACGTGCGGTCCCCTTGGTTCTTTTTTCCTAGACCTCTTTTCAAGCCCCTTGCCCCCCTCCCATCTCGTCTCCTCCCCTGGAGCTGCTGCTGGCTTGGCTGGAATGGTGGCACTTAACCTGGAGATTTCAGTGGGAGCACAGGCTGCGAGCCTCCCCGACACGACACGGGGGACCAGAAGGTAGCAGCAGAGGCAGAAACGGCCGAGGGAGGGGTACAGGACAAACCCATGGAGGCTGGGTAGGGGAAGGGGTGGGGAAAAGGGAAACGCCGCCCACAGCCTCCCCATGCCCTGGGCGGCCCCCCCCTGCAGACAGGGTCCTGGCCTTCTGGTGTGTATCATAGTGTTCGTTCCCTTAGTGTTATGCATGATCCTCGTAAGGTTAAGAAGCCGTGGTGGTGCGCCATGCCATCGCCCATATATATAAAGATAAATAAATAAATAAAATATATATATATGTATGTAAGTTATAGCACTGGGGGCCCCGGTGCCCTGCTGGACCAAGCAAAACTAAGCCTTTTGGTTTGGGTATTATGTTTTGTTCCGTTTGTTTTTGTGGCTTGTCCTACGTCGTGACAGCACAAGTGCCAGTCTGATTGCTCTGTATTACAGAATAGTGTTTTTAATTCATCAATGTTCTAGTTAATGTCTACCTCAGCACCTCCTC